>OX940808.1:16360425-16642925 GCA_954870605.1 Acer campestre
CATAAATTTTTATAAAAAGGAAAGAATTGAGATAACAATAATAGAATCTTAAAACAGTACAAACATATCTAATAAGAAAATTATATTTTATTTAATAAAATCAAATCATAAAATAATTAAATATATAATAATTGAAAACATAATAATATGTATTAATTATAAGAATATTTTTAAAACACAAAATCTTAATAATATCTCATGCATCATTAAACTGATGCGGTGGAATGATCGACGCTGACAATAATCAATAAACATAATGGGTAACTATTTTAAAAATGTTGATTCGTGCACGAATACTAAAAGCAAAACCTTCTATTACTCTGTTGATCCGCACACAAATACTAGAACAATAGGTATCAAAATCGTTTGATTCTCGCAAGAATACCGAAATTTGGATAAAAAGATATACTCTATGACTTTATCTGAAATTTTTATTAATCATCAAACAACTAAAATCTCTGTTAGGTATACGGCCCTTAAATAGGAAAACTAAAAACCTAAAATAACTAGTAAAGAAATAAAATCATCAATTTTCCTAAAAACTGAATAATTGAGATAATAATGGAAATTAAAAATACTAGAATTTTAAAACACCATAAACATATCTAATAAGGAAATTATATTTGATTTAATAAAATAAAATCATAAAATAATTAACTACTTAACTAAATATATAATAAATGGAAGGGTGTCAATATTGACACCACACCCATATTTTAATAAAAAAATTAATTACAAAAATATCTCAATAGGAATTTACCAATAAGGACAAATTAATTTAATTAAAAGTAAACCAAATACAATGTACACCCATTAATTACACTCATATATTAAACTATATCACTTTATTAATTAAAAAAAAAACCCTAATTATATTACTAGTATCAAATTCTCACATTACAAATTAATGGAAAAAGAATTTCCAAAGGACTCTCATCATACAGAGGTATATTTATTATTATTATTATTATTATTATTATTATTTGTTATGAACCCTATCAAAAAAAAAAAAAAAAAAAAAGTCGAGAAGTAATTGTCATAAGCATACCTAGACTATTGAGAATTGACATGTACCAAGTTTCGACATTAGAGAACTCAAGTGGTTTGATGTCGTTTTGGATATGGACTATGAAATTTTTGGTGCCATTGCTGATTGCTAGACAAGAAAGAAACAAATTCAAAGAGAGAGAAATGGTGAAGTGAAGATTTCTACTTTACTGCAAAAATTTGTTCGAAAGAAAATATTTTTTTGAGTTCATATAATTAATATCATAAGCTTGCTTTAGGTAAATACACAGGATGAAATTTGCCAATTGACCTCATTTTGAGACATTTGGAGGTATCTTTCTATAGATTTATTGACTATAGTGAGTATAAGGATGTGAAATATGTTGTAATAGATATCAACAACTTGACAGAGGTGAATTATCTTATTTTTCATTTCTTGAAATAGAGCTTCTCAAAATTTAAGAATTCTCCAGACTGTGTTTTCAAGTCTGGAGAACTTAAGAATTTATCATTTATGAAATTGGGCGTGTTAATAACTTAAGAGGATTTATAAATAAATTGTATTAAAATGAAAACATTCATTTAAATAAGAGTACTATTGGCATTAAGATGGAGGTTTATAGTAATGTTTTAATTTTAAATTTTAGACATTAGTTTACTTATAAATATGGGTATGCTTATTATATTCATGGGGTGTCAATATCCGCACCCTAAATGGAAATATAATAATATGTATTAATTACAAGAATATTTAAAATCATAAAATCTTCAATAATATCTACTGCAACATACAATCTTTTATGAATATGCTTATAATAATTTTTCTAGACGAACATACCGAAAAAAGTATGTCTTCTACTACTAATATGTATAAAAGTAATGCAGCTTTGCCTAAAGTTGGTGTCCACATTTGGAGCCCAACAAATGTGTCATTACTAAAATCCAATCATTTCAATCCTGCAATTATAATATAATACAAAGAAATCAAAGATGTCACATCATTTGGACATTGAATATTTGACAAATAGTATGTATAATGGTGGAGAGGAGTTGGAATTTGTAAGAAAATATTAATTTGTGACATAATTTTTTAATTTTTTTTTTTTTTAGTATTACACTATTACATAAATTCTTGATTTTTGGGGGGAGAGGGTGGATTCAAATCGTAACCTCGTGTCGCAGGCGTAAGGGGTTTACCACCAGACCAACAAAAATGAGACATTTTGCAACACTCAAATTTAATTTTGTAGCTAACCTAGTTAATGGGCTTGATAAATGGGCCGTGCTAAAACTCAACAACGGTGTTGTGTAATTAGCACCTCTCCAATGTCATCTTAACAATTATATACAATATATATATATATGGTCTCGTTCTGGTCAATGTGTACTAATATAACTTCATCAGTGTATTGGATGTGAACCATTAATTATGGAGAAGTTTTGACATGTGTATACACTTTGAGTCAGAGTATGTAAATCTAATAGTTCAGTGCACACTAACTTGAACATTTATATTTCTATATATATGATAATTATTTATAAAAAATAAAAAAAATAAAAAAAATAAAATAAAATAAGTGTTAAGATAACATTGGAGAGGTACCAACAACAAAGGCCTTTTCAAATTTCTCAAAAATATCTCCTATGAAAAGTGTCAAATGTACGGACCCAATCGATTGGATCCAATTTTTTAAGGCTCCATTCCATTAGCCCGATTTGTAATTTTGGAAATAAAATTCATAATATTTGTTCTATCTTTTGCATAGATATCTTTCATTTCTTTTTTGAAATTTGACATTGAAAGCGTGGAGAGTCTACAAAAACTTTTCGAGATCAAATACTACATGCGTGGTTCGGATATTTACTTCCACAACTGGAAAATATCTACTCCTATATTTGAGATAAAAGTTCTCAGACATGCTTGTAAAACTTAAAATACACATAGTTAGACTTGAACCTCCCACCATAAACGACAATAAACTTTACTTAAAAGGCATCACATAAACTTCTCTATGTTATGCTTTCTATAAACTTTCAATCTATAGCCGTTTATCGTGATGCACCGCTTAAGTCAATAGATGGCTGTTTTAAATAAATAAAAATTTTGGAGAGGGGACACGACTCGAACCACAGACTCTATGGTGGAGGTATGAGGGGCATACCACTAGATCGACAGAATCTTGCGTTTTAAATAAATATCTTATGATTCCAAAATCATTCAAATGTATTCAAGACTAATAGTATTTATAACTGATTCCTTATAAATATTAGTACTAATATCTGTACATAGTACTAATATTTATAGGGGTCAGGCTAAACCAATTTAAATTTATGATTTAAAAGTTTGACTTTAACATCTCAACCACCTAGTTGGATTAAAAGCACATAAGAGGTTGACATGTTGAAATTAAATTTTAAATCAGGTTGATTTTGCTTCACCCTATTTATAATAGTTAGTAGTGCTTTTTTTTTTTTTTTTAATCTAGTCCTAATAACTAAAATATAAACATTATTAGTTTGAATATCATTGACCTAATTTCTCTATCAACATATTATATATTATAATGTATACATACCTAGTACAATAAAATAAATAGGATTCAACTTAAAATAACATTGAAAAAAAAGAAGAAGAAGTTTTATAGGGATCGGAGAAGGAAGAGTAATTAATTAAAATAATGATAGGTGAGAATCTTAATAGGTTTTAGATTATTAGCTAATAAAAAAAAGTGTATCATTACTCTCCACATGTTCCCTCTCTAATCATTCTCTCTTTTTAATTATTTTATTTTAATTAATTGATTTTTTTAGTTTGTGACAGGCTGACATCTATCATCTATGTTTATGTTCCTTGTAATCCAAACAATGCCAATGTCTGTCTTCAATGATAGGGTCAGTTTTGTAATTTCATCACATATGAGCTGGCCTCTTCTAATTTCTTACTCAAACCCACTAACCCAGCCTGTCTTTGTTAATTTCAATTTGCCTTAAACGGTGACGTTTGGACGAAGAGAGCAAAAGTTTTATTAATAGACTTGGACAAAATTTTTCATATCCCTTGATACGATGCAAATCCATTCGAAAAAATTTAACTGACAGATCTAATTTTATAAAATGGTTTTATTAACGTGTCAACCTATTAAAACTCTTAAATAATGGATCGGTCTTAGATTCACCTTTTAAAAAAATCATGTTCTTTCAAAAAAAAATCATTGATTCATTATAACCTGTTTGTATACATTAGGTATGAAACGTGATCAAATAGTCCGGCAGGTAGGACCTTTCAGCGTTGGAGACAAAACAATTTTAGTAGTTCAATATGTTAGACCAAATATTTGAATGGTTCGATATTATTAGATTTATTGATCTTAACATCATTTTTCATAATTCAAATATATATCAAAACATTACGATTTTTGACGAAAACTGTGAGATATTTTTAAGAAAACAAGAACTAACACCAAAATGTGAGTTTTTTTTTTTTTTTTTTCCAAATGTTGCACTTAAATTTTTTCTCATAAAAGTATAAAACATGAGAATTATTGTTGTTTCTTTGAATTTTGTAGTGGTTTCAATTCTTGGAAATGGTAGTTTGAAAATGTGAGACTCACCCACGTGGCCAGTAAAAATTGTAAAACGGTACAAATATCGATATACAAGAGATGACGTAAAGAAACAGAACAAGTGACGTCAGTTACTTGCCAAAACAGCTTTATGTCAGTTATTTTAGGTTAAGATGCTCAACTACTTTTTGGCCCAATCAAAATCAACACTCACAGTAGCGACTCGAAATTGAAAACGACACGTCATGGTCTGTTCGAGGTCCTGATTGATCAGGTCAGGTGGTCCCCACTTCACTGAAACGACTGATGGTTTGTCGTTTTATGAAATCAGATTTCTTATCATGGACAGCAAAACGAAGATCCATGTGTCGTTTTGGGCGTCAGTTGAGGCATGGCCATGTGCTTGTGATCGAACTGGTTATGTTTTTAGAGGGCACCTACCCAGCCACCCAGGCTACCCTTTCGATTTACAAATTACATTCCAATTTATAATTTTGAGTTTGGTTAAGTTACCATAAACAGCAATGTTACTGGCTTAATTATCAAAAGCAAATATTTTCTTTAATTAATTAAATGTTTTTATTTTTTATTGGATTAATTATTAAAAGCAAATTTAATGTCCAATGCTAATCCAGTACCATTGCTGTTAATATCAAATTACGATAAATGATTTTTTTAGACAATGCATTCAAATTTTGACCAAAATCTATATTTTCAATCCAATAAATTATCCCAATTAACAAAAATACAAGTTAATATTTTTATAGTTTGTTAGTACTCTTATTTGTTTTGCCGGCCATACATGCTTAATTTTTTATTTTATTTGTTATATTAGAAATTGACTAGGTACCAACTTTCTCAATTTAGAATTATGTCCATGAATGTTTACTTCTCTTTTTGACAACCATGATTAAATTAAGAATTATAAATTGAATTTAAGAACAATAAAAATGACTTATTTGATTTATTGATTTACATGATTATTTATAAGACAACAAATAATTATACACTATTTATCATTAACGATTAGTGTATAGACGAAAAAAAAAATACACATCGTTGCTAATATTAAAAATGTTGTTTTCCGGTGGTAAACCTCATAGTATGCATCACGAGGTTGCAGGTTTGACTCCTCCTCCTCCCCAAGAATCTTCAAATTTATATAATTGTGTAATACTTCATATATATATATATATAAGTTGTTTATTATAAAATACAAAAGTCATTTTCAATATATATATTTAAATCCGATACCAATCGATTCAGGGGTCCATGCAAGATCTAAGGAGATCGACCACTGTAAGCACGATTTAGAATGCAACTGACACTATAGGGAAGATGTGTCTACATTTTATGGTTTTATGAGAAAATGTGAAACTCGAACCTATTAATTTGATAAGAGTGGTCTTACATTTTTTTTAGTTTAAAATACTATGGCACGTAAAAATGGTTGCTCCATAAACACTTGATCTAGATAGATACCGTAAAAAATAAAAATAAAAATAAATGGTGGTTGCTCCTATTTTGGGAATTGTAATTTGAAGGGTGGAAAAATAAAAAGTTTGAAAATTTAATGTATATGAGCTAAATTCCTTGAGTAGATGAAAATAATGTTTTAAAAAACTATATATATATATATATTAAGTATTACACTATTACACTATTACATAAATTCATGGTTTGTTGGAGAGGGAGAATATTTGAACCTGTAACATCGTGGTGCATGTGTGAGGGGTTTATCACTGACATCTTGTTAAACTATTTCTTTTGTTAAAAAAAAAATACAATTGAATCATGGATCTTTCAAGTATTGACGAGATGAATTTATAAATACATATAACCCATTTTTTATAATTAATTTTTAAATTATGACAAATTATGGTGTATGTGAGCATGTTTATGATTGTAAGGTACAGATATTGATATCCATAAATATGATAAGCACACCCATATTTATAAGTACACTCATGTTTAAACTTTAAAATTAAAGCACTACTATAAACATGCATCTTAATGTCAATGGTACCCTTATTTAAATGAATGTTTTCATTTTAATATAATTTATTTATAAATCCTCTTACGTTATCATTATTTATTTTTTTCTCCGCAACATGGCAATTTCATAACATATGATTTGAAAGAGTAGCACTCACCCGAAAATATCAACCTAAAGCAACAAGCAATTTGGTTATCCACTTGCCTCTATAAAAACATTCACACGATTAAATCAATCTCAGGCCTAATAAGAAAAAAAAACCCTTCCATGTACGGCTAGAGAAATTAGAAAGGAGAAAAATGGTTATTGTCTAGAATTAGTGAACAACCTACCTGTTAGTCTCCAGTTCAAGAACAACCTCGCGATTTGAAACATTATTTAAATGGGTAATGATACTTCACTCAAAATTTCAACCCAAATTTCAACTCACATGTGAGGTGTCATCACCATACAAAATCTTGGAAATCATGACGTGGACCCATATTGTTTGTGGTGATGAGACCTCACATTTGGGTTGGAATTTGGATTGAAATATTGGGTGGAGTAGCATTACTCTAAATAAATCCCCCAGACCCACAATTTTTAGTACATATATAAATTGAATAGAATTGAATTTCTCTTGGTATGGACGGGAGCGGTTTCCACCATGGTGATGTCTATCTGGCCCTCCATCGTTGCCATAGCCACCTCTACCACCCTTGGTCATAACACCCAATTTTCATAAATGATAAATTATTAAGTTCAATAATAACCATTAATTTGAAGGAATTCATTTGAGGTTTCGATAATAATCATAATTTGACAAAACAACACTTCTGGTTTATTTTTAATTAAACTAATTTGTCCTTATTAGTACATTTCTATTGAGATATTTTTATAATTAAATTTTTTATTAAAATATGGGATAATTACCCCGGTGGCCATCGAATTGATGACACACTATCAAAATGGTCACTGGATTGAAAAGTTGTTCCAAAATGGTCATTTTTGGCGAACTTTGTGACACTAATGGTCATTCCATCCAATTTCATATAATTCCATCAAATGAGTGACATTTTGGTAAATAAGGGGATGCCATTAATTTATTTTAGATTCTTTTTGAAAATCAATTTTTTCTTTTGTTTTTGAAACGAATAATTATATTTAGTGTATATATTTATAGCATATCTCATATAATGTTAAACATCCCACCTAAAATCACATTTTTTTCATCCCACTACATGTGGCATGTGAGTTGTCAAATTGTGAGTGGATAAACATTAATGATGATTTATCTCACCTACCTCATGTATCCACTCACCATTTGACACCTCACATGCCACATGTAATGGGATAAAAAAGGTGGGATTTTAGGTGGGATGTGTAGCATTATTGATATATATATATATATTTCTTTTTAAAGAAGATTAAGGCTAAAAAATCTTAGACATGTGTAATGATCTAAACCATTTTTTTTTAAAGAATAATTATATTTAGTGTACGTAAATATATAATATATATATATATATATTTACGTACACTAAATATAATTATTCTTTTCAAAAAAAGAAAAAATTGATTTCAAAAAAAAATCTAAAATAAATTAATGTCATCCCCTTATTTACCAAACTGCCACTCATTGGATGAAATTGGATGGAAGTAGATGGAATTGGATGGAATGACCATTAGTGTCACAAAGTTCGCCAAAAATGACCATTTTAGAACAACTTTTCAATCCAGTAGCCATTTTGATAGTGTGTCATCAATTCGATGGCCACCGGGGTAATTATCCCTTAAAATATATGTGTGCTTATCATATTTATGGATATCAATATCGGCTTATATATAGAGGTAGTGTTAACGCGTGCCCTTATAACTACAAAAATACTATAAAAGGAAATTATTATATTTTGTAATAAATGTTTTCATCTATATATAGATGATCCGCTATCAGATATTTACTAATGAGATAAATGAAATTTAAATCCTGATACATGATTACATTATTCATTAAAAATGATTAGAATCAAGTTTCTTTAACCCCACGCAAAATCAGAAATTATGTTTCATTATGATTACGGAAGAGAAGATTTATTATTTGAGTCATCTAATTGAAATCTAGAATACTTAAAAAAAATATATATATATATATATAATATAATTCAATATGGTTATGGGTCTTGGAAAGTTGAAAATCCAATCGGAGTCTGACACGTGGCCATCTAAACCCTCCCAACCAATCTGATCAGACCATAATCAGACTCCCCTATCCTCCTAGGAAAAATAGATAAAAAAAAATTTCTTAGGACACGGGGTCGTCAGAGGAGCAAGTTCATGTTGCACGTTGTAACACATAAGGGTGAGCTTATCATTTCCTTTCACGATTGCCTCCAATGTAATCTGGTAGGCCAACTCCCAACTGCTTCCCCTAAGGATAACATTTCGTACCAATCAGTGATCGAAACGTGGCAGTAATAACACGGTAGCTGCAC
Organism: Acer campestre; assembly: GCA_954870605.1. Taxonomy (NCBI): domain Eukaryota; kingdom Viridiplantae; phylum Streptophyta; class Magnoliopsida; order Sapindales; family Sapindaceae; genus Acer; species Acer campestre. The sequence goes on from OX940808.1 coordinate 16,369,464, forward strand.
ATGTTGTCATGTTGTGTTGAGGAGAAAATCATCCATGAAACCGTTCGATTACTTTGTGCGAAGAAAAATAAAAGAGTAATACTATATATTCCACCTACAATCCCATCATTTTCATCCCAACACATGTGAAAGCTGATATGTCACTTGATGAGTGCATACACATTAATTGTTGTGTGGATACATGGATAGGTGAGATAAATTACAAATGCATACACATTAATAAAATGGTAAGTAACACATCAACTGTTACATATGCTGGGATGGAAATGGTGGGATTGTAGATCGGATGTTTAGCATTACTCGAAATAAAATATAAAAAGTTTTTCACATAATAGTGCCTTTTTTTTTTTCTTCCACAAGAATTGTTATAAAATAAAACCCCTATAAAATAATATCGTAGGACCGGGGAAAATTATTATTTTAGAGGGGTTATTTATTTATCGATAAATGAATATTTATTAATTTAAAAAGAGTTTTATGTTTTTACAACTTTTTCTTTTTAAAGTTTTATATTTTTACTTGTACATGTATTATCCATATTTTCGACCAAGATACATATGTACATAGAAGTTAATAAGTACTTACATATGTATATACATAAACATTAATAAGTGATGGATGTTGATCACCTTTTGAATTATCCTAGTGAAAATGATATAGTGTTGGAATTGTTTATTGATAAAGAAATTATTCAAGGGGTAATGAATACGCCTACTGATGATCATGATCCAAATGACAGTAGCTTTGTACCAAATGTTTCTTCAAAAGAGGTATTTTAAGCAGTAGTAACATTAAATAACTTATTGCTACAAAATGAAAAAATATATATATACCAAATATGGTGTATGATTTATAAAAAATTAAGGATCATATTGAGTTCGGTTTCAGTACCAAAAAAAAAAAAAAGACAAACAACTTTAGATGCATATTTTAAAAAAGATTTAAATTGAGAAAATAGAAGTTGTTAAGTTTTTTATTTTATTTTAAAGGAAGTTGTTAAGTTAAAAGTTTAGTGATGTGTATTATGATTTTTTATGTGCTATATATATATATTTATATATTTATATATTTAATCAATTATTAATTTATATATTCATTAGGACCTAAAGGACTTAAAAAATAAATAAATTATCTTATTCATTTAGCGAGGTTATTAATTTAGTACACAGGCCCGAGTCGAGACCGGAAGATTTTATTATTTAAGCGCAGTTATTAATTTATCGAATATTCATTTAACGAGGTTTTACTATAATAGAAATGTAGAATATGTTAAGATTAAATTATATATGTATGACCTAAATATCTACTATCATAATGGAGGATAACTATCCAAAATTCAGGAAGAAAACTCTATACATGTTTGTAAGATGTGTATGGCGGGATTTTAGCCCCTCACCATAAATATGGATAGGAGATACACTACGGGCCAGTTTGGTATTACTGTAACTTTTATAATAACCATTGTTAGCTGTGCTGAATGAATAATCAGTTATGAAGTTAATTGATAGATATTTGGTTATTGTATTTTTAAAACTACTGTATAGCTCAAAATAAGTATGCACATGTTTGGTAATTTTATTACAAAAGTGTTGAGATTAGTTACAATGATTGAAATATACATGAGTTTAGGACCCTATTTCATTTTTTTTTTCATTAATTATATATACTAAATCAATATTTAAGTAGAATATTTAAATTAGAAAAAAAATTCCATAAGAACAATAAAAACATTTTTAAAAGATTTTATAAATCAAATCAATATTTAAATAGAATATTTAATTTTAAGATGAATTAATGCATATAAATGATTTTAACTTGATTTCATAAGGACAATAATGATATTTTAAAAAATAAATTAAATGCTGAAATAGATTATTCTATAGTCATTTTTAAAAAGTAACTCCCATCTACTTCTCAAAATCACAGTCAAAACTTGCTAGATTATCAATTAATCACTTTTGAAAATTTTATTAAACATTATTTTTTTGTTAAAATTATAAAATAATATAATTTTAACTTTTCAAAAGTAATTCCAAATTGGCCCTACTACCTAAGAGGTGATGTGCTTCATTGATTACTTCCAATAAGATGGTTTCATGGAATTTTTCCTCTAAATATGATTAAGATAAGAGAAAAATAAAATTTTTAAAGTTACCGCACACGGTAGCTGTATAAAAATGGGGTAGGTGGTGCATTTTTCTCCTCCCATTTCCTCTAGATTTTGATCAATACAATTAATTTTAATTAAGAGTAATACAACTCACATGTCAACATCATTTGAGAAGTTTTTTATTTGATGTATCAAAATCAAGATTTTAATATTACTATATATACTTTGTTTCATTTATGTTTACCCGCGACAATAGAAGAATAATATTGTTAAAATGACGTGTCAAATTATTCTATAGCAATCATATATATATATTTTAAATATTTCAATAGTTTACACTATGTTTGGTTTGATGGAAATTAAATGAAAAGAAAGGAAATGAAAGGAAATGATAGTGAGAAAAGGAAAGGTAAGGAAAGGAGAGAATAGTGGTTTTAATAATTGTTGTTTGGATGGTTATGGTGGAAAGGAAAAGAAAGGATAGTGGTTTTATTTTATTTACAAAAATACCCTTCTTTTAACAATATGAATGCCAACAATATATAGGGTTATTTTTGGGATTTTGAAAAAAAATTATTAACGGGGGAACTTTTCCCTCCCTTTCCTCCCAAATTTGGATGGAAACCAAAGTGTGTAAAATATGAAGAAATTATTCCCCACATTTCCTTCAATTTCCCTCTATTTCCTTTCCTTTTCATCTCATTTAACCATCCAAACAAGAAATTAGAAATCCCTCAAATACTTTCCTTTCCTTTCTCCCCAATTCATTCAAACCAAACATAGTGTTAGGGTTTTTGGTTCGGGGAGAGACTGAAACCCACTATTTCATCTTATTAATTTTATAGCAACCATATTATTTGTAAAAGGGCAAATTGCACTGAACCCCTTAAGATTTGGGCAAGTTACACTTGGCTGGAAATATTTTGTTATTATACACTAACACCCTCAAGACTTTAATTTGACTTTAAAAATACCTAAAATGCCCATAGTTATATTATTTTATACTTTATTTTTATTTTTACCTTTTAACCAAAAACTTTATAAACTTTAATAAAATAAAAACATTAAATAAAAGATATGATTCATTAAATAAATTAATAGTTTACAAAAAAAAAAAAAGTTTTAAAAATTAAATAAATAAAGGGTTTTAAAAAAATAAATTAATGAATTAAAAAAATTAATTTTTATTTTATTTATTTTATTTTTTATTTTTTAAGGATATCCATGAATAGGAAAAAAAAAAAAGCTATAACTATCCAAACTTTTACGGTAAAGATGATAGTGAGAGAAACTTCAATGAAACCAACACTAGGAGTCTTCTTGCCTTCTTTAACCACTTTCTTTAGTGTTGAGAACCTTGAAGCTTCTCTCACCATCATCCTTACCATAAAATTTTGGATATTTAGAGTTTTTATTATCCCTATTAATGGATATCCTTAAAAAAATTTAATGTTTTTAATTTTTTTCATTTATTTATTTAAACTATTTATTTGATTTGATTTTTTAAAACTAATTATTTATTTATTTAATTTTTAAACTATTTATTCATTTAATTTTTAAACTATTTATTTATTTAATGAATCATATTTTTTATTTAATTCTTTTATTTTATTAAAGTTTATAAAGTTTTTGGTTAAAAGGTAAAAAAAAAGAAGTATAAAATAATATAACTAGGGGCATTTTAGGTATTTTTAAAGTCAAATTTAAGTCTTGGGGGTGTTAGTGTATAGTAACAAAACTTTTTCAGTAAGTGTAACTTACCCAAACCTCAAGGGGTTCAGTGCAATTTGTCCTTTGTAAAATAATTAGTTAATGATATCATAGTTAAAAATCAACTTACACGTCAACATGTTCTAAATCGATTTAATTTCCAATAAATGCTTACACTTATCAGAATCCATCCACATCAAAATGGAACAACTAATTATATTGGGTCAATACGAACTCCACGTGTTAACATTTATGAAATATGGTGGGCTAGCGTGTACTGGATAATATCTAGGTACTATGATGAACAAATTTGAACAGCGCACGTATCACGAGGCCCCACTTCAAATTAAGAGAAGACTTCCAAATGAGTACGGTGTACCAAACTCTGCCTCATCGTGTCCTACTACCTAAACCACCTTCCTTTTGTTACCTAAACGCTCCGTTTCAACCATTCAATTCTTAAATTTTTACTCTATACATCATATATTCATATTCTTTATTATAATTTCAATTTAGACCAATCATTTCTTAATTTTTACAACAAAAATGTATCTTTCAAATTTTCAAAGTTTTGAGTTGAATGCAAATAAATTGAATCCAATGTAATCTAAAAGGGTCGTATAGTGCACATTAAGCGAATCGTTAACCGATATTGTATCGTTATATATATATATATTTTTGTTTGATAATATCTATTAATTCGGGACCAGATTTTTTTTGAAAGCTTTCGTTATTGGTAGGATTCGAGCCACTAACCTAGAAGATATTTGTTCAAACCCCAAGTTCGTTCATCTACTAGTTGAACTATGCCCCTGTTGACGTAATCATACACACGTTAATTAGTGCTTTTTTTAACATTAACAGAATCTAATCTATTGTTTGCTAGAAATACTTTTGTAATAGAAATTTTAAAAGGCTTTTAACAAAAGCAGATAAAATCATTTTTCATAAATTTAAGATTATTTATTTTTTGATAATCTTAAAATTAAATAAATATATGAAGAAAAAATTATTAATAGTAAGAAGTTTTTTTTTTTTTTTTTTAATGATAAATAATTTGTTCATTTGTTTTTTATTTTTTTATTTTTTAATTTTAATTTTAATTTTTTTTCAAGTCTATTGTCTTTGAACTACAACAATTTTTTTATTTTATATTTTTTTTTATATTTTTTATATATTTTTTATTGATGTAGTATTTTATTAAAAACATCAAAAATCTATTTTTTTTAAAAAAGTCTGATATTAATTTGATTAGGGGTTTATTGATATCCGACAACATCAACCATTACAAATATGGTCTCGAATACAACTCAATGGGGAGAGGATTTTATTTTATTTTATTTATTTATTTTAAGTATTACAAGAACTATTATAATAGGATTGTCGGGATTTACCAAGATTAAACAATATATGTGCGGTCCGGATAATTACTTCCATAATGGGGAGAGGATTATTGATATCAATTTTTAAAAAGTTATAATACCATAATATAAACCATTTAAGTAATATTTTCTCATATTTAAAAAAAAAAGTAATATTTTGCCATATATAATAAAGTGAAATTGAAATAATTATCGTTACAAACTTACAACGTCGATGTTTATTAATCTAATCTAAAATGAACTCCTCTAAAAAAATAAAAATCTAAAATTAATCTAATTATAGATCGGATTAAAAAACTTTACAGGATAAAATAATTAATTAATATCCAGTTTAGATAAAAAAATAATAATAATAATCTAATCTTTCAAGGCCCATTCTCGTCATTTCACATCCATAAAAACCGCAAATTAAATAAAATAATGAGAAAAAAAAATGAAAAAAGAACTCTGCCTTTGTCTTTCCACCACACAACGGATCAGACGGACGTTAAACAGTTTAACGGTGCTGTCCCTCTCTTTCCTTCACTCTCCGTCTCATGATCTCTCTCAATTTTCTCCGTTAATTCAATCCCTCTCTCTCTCTCTGTAATTTTCTTTTCTTCTCTGGCGAGACCTCAAAATCTCGCCGGAGAATTTTGTAATTTTTGTCGAATATTTTGATATTGTTTTTATTTTTGAAAAATTTTGAAGAGGAAGGAAGATAGGAAGGAGGTGGAGGTGGTTTAACGTGCAATGCAGGGAAAAGGAGAAGAGCAAAAGAAGAAGAGAGAATCAAATTCTATATAAAACGGTGACGTACAAGGCAGGCACGCAGAGAGGCATATATATGATGCGGAGACGATGACGACGACGACGATGCCTTGTTTCTTCCTTCAATTTTCCTTGCCTTAAGCCGTAATTTATTCCTTTTTTTATTTTTTGAAAAATAAATATTAATTTTTTTTTATTTACTTATCTCCCTCCATCAACCTTCCGTTTAAATTCATTTCAATGGCTCTCTTCTCTAGTCTCTCAATCGTTGAATTCCTCTTCAAGTGAAGGTAGGTTGTCGGTACACACGCATTCTGATTCATTTGAATTGAATTTGATTTGATTTGATTTGTTTGAAGATGTTTTTTATTTATTTTTTATTTTATAATTAAATGCTCATTAATTGCTCATATTGATTTGTATATACATCCGAGATCTTAAGGTTGATTCGTGTACTTAAATTTTCAGATACTACGAACAAGATTTTTTGTTGTGCTTTTTATTTATTTATTTAATGTTTGTCTTGTATAAAGATTGTGTTTTGTTAGTGTAATTCGTGATTTTATTGTTTGTTGTTTTTGTTTAGAATTCAGGTGGTGCGTGCTCTTTCTTTTGGTTTTGTTTTGTTTTGTTTTGTTTTTGGTTGTTCTTGTTGTTGTTGCTGCTTGTTTTTGTTTATAGCAGAGGCAGGTTGGTCAGGTTTTGGAAGTCAAATAGGGTATCGGGTCATTATGGTTGGTGAATTTGTTTAGTTTAATTGATGTAGGTCTTATAGTTGTTTCAGTCCATTGACATTGATGAAATTTTGAATTGGGTATGATTGTTTTCATGTTTGAAAAGGAGGTTTGAGCTATGTTTGTAATGCATTACTGGGTAGGCAGTTTCAGTTGTTTATAAAATTGTCTTTATGTTAGACCTGCAGATAATTTTCCTATCTGTCTTTGGATTGGGAATGGGGTTTTTCTTAAATTTCCTTGCCCTTGTACAACTGTAACTAGATCCTTTATATTACAAAACCCACGTAGATTTTGTCGCGTGGCATTAAAGAGAGGTGGTGTAAGTTGCAGTATTATGTTCTGGTTTCTCGAATTGTTTGGCTAGACTGGTAGTTAAGCTGTTATGTTGACAACGCATGGAAATTCCATAAGATGCACTTGGGAGTCTAAGTTTTCGGGTGTACATATGTAAGACGTTTTTTGAGATTTAGCTGAAACAAAAGTAGAAAGGGAGAAGGAAGAACGGTGATTTCTTTTGGTCCTTTGGAGAAGCTTATTCACTCCTTGGTATGCTTATTTGGAAGCACGATTCTGAGCCTATGATGATTATGATAGCTGTAACAGGAGCTGGATATTAATTGACGAAACTAATTCTGTAGTTTAGGATGAGGTCTATAGGTTTTTTGCGTGTATGGATTTAATGCTCGGGACTCTCAAGATGAGAATCTGTCCATTTTGCATGGGAACCCAGCTTGGGATAATAGCAATTGTTTCTGTTGTGTCTTATTTGCAGGAAAAGGGTTTAGGATCTATTTTTATTTTACATCAATTTTGGTAACATTTGGAACCTAAGTACAGATAAATGCTCTAAGACTAGATTTATGTGCCTAGCCATATTGAATTTAGCTGTAGATTTGATTGAACTTTGCATGTTCAACTTGCAAGTAGCCTTCACTAATTTTCGTTGATGTTGGGAGTTAGAGGATAAGCGTGCTTAGTGAATGATTGTTTCTCTCTCTCTCTCTCTCTCTCTCTCTCTCTCTCTCTTTTTTTTTCCGGAATGTAATCATTGATTTTTGTCAAAGTAATGATTATTCCATCTCTTGCTTGAGGTTTTTTGGTGAGGAAATAAGTCAGAGAAATGAAGAAAAAAGTAATTTACATCTCACTAGAATAAATTTTACCCATTGCATTTATTGTGTAAACTTTAGCCTTGTAGTCTCTAAGTTTTGTTATTTATGGGAAGAATGTAATTCATGATTAGAAAGTGCTTGGATGTTGAGATTGATACAATTTGCACACAATTATGATTGATTCTTGAACTATTATTACTGCTGTGCAAATTTTGTCTTCTAGTTGTTCCGAGTTGTGTCTTTATTGTGGAGTAAAATCTGATAATAAGTCACAAACAGCCTGCAGGAAGACATTTGTCCGTTTTTGCTAGAGGAACATATTCCGGTTCAGTGTCAGACTGTGAGTCTCCAGAAAGTCCTGAATCTTTACTTATGCGAGAGCAGAAGGTGAATCTTTGCTTAGATTGGCTTCCAGCGGGATCCTATTTTGCAGAAAGCGACAAGGTTAACAAAATGGCTGCTCCATATGAGAGCAGCCTCTTCTCGAGCTCATTATCTGAGTTATTTAGTAGGAAGTGTGAGTATCTTTCTACTTTTAATACTTGTTGACAATTTAACATACACATTCCATGTATCGGTGATATATTGTGTAGTTCAACTTTAAGGTTGACTCATAATAAAAGTCATTGATGTCTGTTTGAGTGTTTTCTTATTATTGGTTGTATAGTTCCTCAGGATTTTCAGATCCAGTATTATATCCCTGTTTTCGTGTGGATATTTTTTCTTGCAGTGAGATTATCTTCAAACATTGCTCCGTATGGCCATTCGGTTGAAACTGTAGCCTCGCACTTTGAGGAAGAGGCACCTTTTGAATCTCTTGAAGAACTCGAGGCCCAAACCATTGGAAATCTTCTTCCCAGTGACGATGACTTGTTTTCTGGAGTTATCGATGGGATTGACTATGCTGCCCAACTGAGTAGTGGAGATGATATGGATGAATTGGACTTCTTTAGCAGTGTCGGAGGGATGGATTTGGAGGATGATGGTTCTGCAGCAAACAAAAGATCTGAAATTTCTGGGGGACTTTCTAATGGTGAGCTTGGAATATGTAATGGTGCATTAGTTGGGGAACACCCTCACGGCGAACACCCTTCTAGAACACTGTTTGTGAGAAACATAAATAGCACAGTTGAAGATTCTGAGCTAAAGGCCCTGTTTGAGGTCTGTACTTCAATATTTTTGTTGGTGTTTCTTGTTTGTTTACTACTTGGAGCTTTTTATCTTAGTGTGTGAGGACCCATTTTGTTGTATCATATTATTTGAATGTGCAGCAATATGGAGATATCCACACTCTTTATACAGCCTGCAAACATCGAGGTTTTGTTATGATCTCCTATTATGATATTAGAGCTGCTCGTAGTGCAATGAAAGCCCTCCAGAATAAATCAATGAGGCGCAGGAAACTCGACATTCATTACTCAATTCCAAAGGTATGCTTCGTGTATGATTGTGCTGTTGTTTGTAGTTTCTATTAGAAAGTTAATGATATTGTTAGGATTATCTTTCACTACATGTTCATTCAGTTCTGAAAATTTGGTAGGTCATTCCATGTTTCAGTGATATCTGCATAATTTTGATTGATGACTTCATGTATTTATGGTTTTTTTTTTTTTTTGTTTTGTTTATTTATTTATTATTATTATTATTATTTATTTATTTATTTTTTAAATTATCAGGACAACCCTACTGAAAAGGATGTAAATCAGGGTACTCTTGTTGTCTTCAACCTTGATTCTTCTGTTTCAAATGAGGAACTTCATCAGATTTTCGGTGTCTATGGAGAAATTAAGGAGGTGAGTTTGTATTTCAGTTGTTGGTTGTCCAACTGAATAAGAATAGAGGAATTAATTTATGCTTGCTCATGCTCGACAGATCCGTGAAACACCACACAGAAGTCATCACAAATTTATAGAATTTTATGACATTAGAGCCGCAGAGGCTGCTGTTCGGGCATTGAACAAGAGTGATATTGCAGGCAAGAGGATTAAGCTTGAGCCAAGCCGTCCTGGGGGTTCAAGATGGTATTGTCTAAGCTCATTTCCTCCTATTTTACGTTTGTTATTTTATTTCACTTGTCTCAAGATGTCAGACTTGGATAGTCAAGGCAGCAACCTAATGCTTTCTATACATTTTGTTGTGAGAAAATATCAGGAGCATTAGTTTTATGCAGAAAACTGGATATAATTATACATATATGTAGCGTGAATACATGTATACTTATGTATATAATATCTCAGTCGTTGCTATTATTAATTTATTCGATCAATTGCATAATATGTTTTTGGTGACTTTTATATCGGAGTTAACTGTGTTTTAGATGCTCATTATATTTCCTTTCTTTTGGTTACAGTTTGGTGCAACAGTTTTCTTCAGAGCTTGAGCAAGATGACTGTGGCACTTTTCTGCAGCAGAGTAGCCCTTCTAACAAGTCAATGAACGATTTTTCTGGTATGATTGTTGCCACTTGCCTGTAGAATATAGTTATCACTAAATTTCAAAGAAGCAATGGTGCATCTGTGTTTTCTCAGGAGCATTGTTAACAGGAGCGGTTGCACATCGTTCAATTTCATCTAATAGCTTGAATAATGGAACTGTTTCGGGCATACACTCTGCCATACAAGCCTCATTTCTGGAATCTTCGTTTCATCAGGGGATATCTTCTAGTGTTCCTAACAGTTTGCCTTCTCTGGTGAGAATGGAATCTGTTGGCACTCAATCTGGCCTTGCCGAGTCTGGTCCTTTACAGGGTCAGTTAAAATTTGATGTCCAAAACGCACAAACCTTTCATCCCCATTCACTTCCAGAGTGTCATGATGGTTTAGCTAATGGTGTTCACTGCAATTCCCCGGGGCATGTGGCTGCAAATGTCAATATTAAACCGCCAGAAATAATTGATAACAGGCAGTTCACCAGAGTTAGCTCAAATGGGTGTTCCATCGGGTTTAATGATGGTGGTAAGTAACTAAGTACCATGGGATGACTTGGTGCTGTTCTTTTTATTGTGTTTTTGTTTCTTGCCCTGGTTGGTGGAGCTATGCAATTCCACTGTTAGTACTTCTAAGATTCTATTATGACCCAAAATTATGTAGAAGCAATGCACATTAGAGGTGAACTTGACTTGTGAGTTGTGAGTTGTGAGAACTAAGTTTCTTTGACTGCCTTAGCATTTTTTATCACTAAATTATGAAGATATCTGAATGGTACAGAATAGAGTTGAGAGGCTTGATTGTAATTATTTAATTAAAAACTTTTCTAGCCTTCATTTGCCTGTGCATCAAGTTCCATGTTTGTACAGGTGCTGTATATGAGAATCTATTTTATTTTTGAACAGTGTCTAGTAATCAGCCATTGCCATTTTGCACTCATTAGTTTCAAATGATGTAGTGATCTCTTAAGTTGACTACTTGACTGGTGATATGTTAGCCTTTATTTTACTAGCTTCATACTCAGTTGAACCATTGTAAATTTTTTGGCCATTTGGATCTAGATGCATTGAATAACCTTTTGTTATGTAAATTTATTTGGTTTGTGTTCTTTTCCTCAGTTTTTGGATCTGCTGGTAGTGGGAGCTCTTCTCTTCCTGGACATCATTATACTTGGAATAACTCCTACCGCCCCCGGCCTTCAGGCATGATGTGGCCAAACTCTCCATCAATGATCAATGGAATTGGTAATGCTTATTCTCCTGCACGACTTTCTGGACTTCCTAGAGCACCATCTCATATGGTTAACACAGTTTTACCGATTGGTAACCACCATGTGGGATCAGCACCAACTGTTGATCCTTCTCTATGGGACAGGCGACATGCCTATGCTCCAGAATCTCCTGAGGCATTCCATCCAGGTTCCCTCGGGAGTATGAGAGTTTCTAGTAACTCGCTGCACTCTATGGATTTTGTTTCTCATAACATTTTCCCTCATGTTGGTGGAAATTGTATGGACATACCAATATCAAAAAATGTAGGGTTCCAAACCCATCATCAGAGGTCCATGATGTTGGCTGGCAGAGGCCAAATGATTCCCATGATGAATTCATTTGATCCACTGAATGAACGTGCTAGAAGCCGAAGAAATGAAGCTGGTGTTAATCAGGCTGACAAGAAACAGTATGAACTTGATATTGACCGCATATTGCATGGGGAAGACAACCGAACGACACTTATGCTAAAGAACATTCCAAACAAGTATGTTGCTCCTTCTTTACTTTTGGGACTGTATTTTCATTAGTTAAATGGTAGTTACAGTAATTAGGATATGGCATTGCTCTGACTTCCTTTTGTGTGGAATTAACTTGGGCTACATGAGTTGGCGATAGATAATTTATGAAATTATATCTAGTAACATCACACCAAGTTTGCTCATTGTTCTGTTTGTTGAGGTTGATGTTTGTTGCTCAAAGGAAATGAAAACTGGCTCATGAACTTACATAACCCTAGTGCTTTCTCATTTTTCCATTTGCTGAAGACAATGTTAAATAGATTAAGAACCGGACATTACGATATATGAGGAGCTTTAGCACTGCAAATTGCTTAAGCACAAGCACAGGTTATAATGCATCCTTGCATGTGAACATTCACTGGTTCTAGCACAAGTATGTGGGCAGCTGGGCGCCCATGCATCTGTACTCCAGCATTTATGCTAATATTGTCTTGACTACTATGATCTTCCGATTTATCAGGCATAACTTAGTTTCTAAGGCTAGTAACTTGATATCTTCCGTTCCTGGACGCAGATCTGCATAGGTCCAATTGTGCACCGAAAAAACCATGTGTTTTTGGTGAGAGTTTAGGGGGTGGGCAAGTGATGGTGGGCCCTGCTATGTCTGTAAAGTTGCATCCAGTTTGAGATAGATGCTAAGAGCCTTGACTGCTATTGTGGCAAAATGAATGGGTCATGTGCTGGTGTAGAACCTCCAAATTTCAGCTGATTCATGATACATATTGCAATCCTTTAAGCAATTTCTTTTTTCTAGATTGTCTTAGGAAATGCCCATAATTATCTCTTTGCAAATGAAGAATGTCTTTTCATTCACATTTGTCATTTGCTTTTCTGTACAATGATTTTGACATTATCATGGTGGTAATTGCAGGTATACTTCGAAGATGCTTTTGGCTGCAATTGATGAACGCCATAAAGGAACATATGACTTTATATATCTGCCTATTGATTTTAAGGCTAGTGCATCTTTGTTTAGAATATGCCCTTAATTTTGTGGATGGGAGACGGGAGCTGGAAGAACTGAACTTGCCATGTTAATGTACTCTGAAAACCATATTACTAATTTATTTGGCCTTCATATTGTTGCAGAACAAATGCAATGTGGGATATGCGTTTATCAACATGACTGATCCTAGCCAGATAATTCCATTCTATCAGGTTGGTTTTGTTAAATCTTATATATGATAAAAGTTTGGGAAATTCTTTAATCTTTGTTTAAAGTTTTACTGAAATGCCAATGTACCTCAATTATTTAAAATCTTCCAAAACCCTGCTTGAAATCCTAAAAGTTGTCATAAACCTCTTTTAATGTCATATGTGAAGACTAACAGCTAAACGAAATTGCAACTCTTGTAGTCATTCAATGGAAAGAAGTGGGAGAAGTTCAACAGCGAAAAGGTGGCATCCCTTGCATATGCTCGCATACAAGGAAAAGCTGCCCTGGTCGCACATTTCCAGAATTCGAGCTTGATGAACGAAGATAAGCGATGCCGTCCTATACTCTTCAACACTAATGGTCCCAATGCCGGAGATCAGGTATGAAATCAGTGTGGAACAGAAATCGAAAGTTCTTTTAACGGTAATGATGAATAAATAAAATCTTATGATGACCTTTTTTATTTTTAGGTGCCATTTCCAATGGGTGTTAATGTTAGAACTCGACCTGGGAAGGCTCGTACCATTAACCATGAGGAGAACCATCACGGAAGCCCGCCAAATTTTGCAAATGGAGAGGATTCTTCTAAAGGAGACAGCTTTTCAGGTTCTAAGTCGGACTAAACAAGTTTACTTACCCGTTCGTGTGCTAACCTTATAGGATTGAGCTATTTCAAACCATTTTCACCCCAAATCTTTGATGACCTATACTGGGGTGACCCAAAAAAAAAAAAACCCGAGAAGAATACCTCTTTTTCTACATTTAAGAAGCCTCCAAAAGATTTCGAGAAACATTGCTTAGGAAAATCTGAGTGATTTTCTGATTTTCTTTTGCCTTTACATACAATTTCTAAAACGGTTAGTAAACGGAGTGTGGGTGGAGCTCAATTTTTTGGCTGGTCTTACGATTATGTTGTAAAAAAGAAAGAAAGTTTAACTGTATAGGATTGGCCGAGCAATGACGAGGAGTTTTTCTTGGCAGCCGGAGGGGGGGTTTTCTGCTATAATTCCTTTTTGGCATTTATCTTTCCTGATTCTGTTTGTTTGTTTGTTTGTTTGTTTGTTTTTTAATTGTCTGGGGGCGTCTCGGCCCCTCTGTAATTGTTGAAAAAAAAAAAAAAGGAATGTGATTAGTGATTATGAAAATTTTGAAACGAAGAACTCATGATGTAAGTACCAGTCATGGCTCTCGCTCTGGTTTTGTACCTTATTTTTCCTGATGACAGAGACTCTTTTTTACTTGTTTAACTGAGCTATCATTGACTATAACGATTTCTGAACCATTTGATTTATCATTCATGCCAATATAACAATCAGGATGACTTTTTTTTTTTTTTTTACCTGTTTAGTTTTTATGATTTTATATCTGAGTACTTTACTTGGCTCCTTGAAGAGGAACTGACTCAAAGCTTTGATTCTCTGATGGCGGAGTCGGTGGCGGTACGAAATCGATCAGAGAGGCTATATTTAGAGTAGGGAAATGGTAATCTTATAGCTATCAGCTTCAATAACATATTACCATCATCATCAAGTTAGCCAAACACATAAAAGCATACAGAGAATTTATTATCAATCAAAACTACTTATTGTCACGATTCACGAATGATGATTAGTACACAACTTAGTAGTACTTGAAAAGTGAGGCCACAATGGGCATTCAGTAATCAGTTTCGCTAAAACTAATCTTAATATGTATTAAGAAACAAAGTGATACATCAAACATCAAGAAAAGAAAAGAAATCGGATTTGAATCCAAGTATACATTGCAGAATCAACAGTTATATTTTAAATCATTCGATTTCACATGAACAACAGATGAGGACATGCTCATCTGATGCAATTCTGAAGAAAATGATGAGCTTAGCTCTTCTGTCCAGTCAGCGATGAAATTACCTTGCAAGTCGCTTGCCGGTCGTCAACTGTCAACATTCTGCAACAAATTCACACAGAAAGGGTAAAAACTCAATGAATTATTAAACCTCCTTAGCCCTCCAAGATGAGTTAAAGACATCCATCAACTATCTCCTACTGCTATTTGCGAAATATTGCTTCACATAAAAAAAGGATGGCGTTTTAAAGATTGATGCGTTTCACTTTTATGGTGGCATGACAAGCAAGTTCCCTTGATACACAGTATGGTGCATCGTTATTAGTGACATAGTCATACAAAAAATTGAAGCTACACATAACTACAGTATATAAATGAATTTGTATAATGAAATTAATCAAGACAAGCTTCATAGCAAACAGATCATTTGGCATCCCCATAGATGAAGTTGAGCTTGGATGGTTAACAAGTCCAATAAGAGAGGTAAAGTTGCACCATTTTATCAGTGATTTAAAAAAACAAAAACACAAAGCCTAACCAACTTACCAGAGGTCCAGAACCAGCAATTGCATTTATTTTGGGTAGAGAATGTCATAGTGGCCTGGACGATACAACAAGGTAATATAAGGCCGGATGCTCTGAGTGCTACCAGTTGTAGAATTTGGAAGATCGCCGGTAGTTGGAATGAAATCATGATGGTTTACACTGACACCACCAGTATCACATGAACTGCGGTCAAGGTATACAACACGGATTGGTACACCTAGTGCATCTGAAAGGGCAGTAATGTGTACATGGTCACTCTCTTCACCCATCGGTTCTACTGCTGATTTGCAAAACTATACCAAAAAAGTGAGTGAGTGCATGAGTAAGAGAGAGCCGGAATTTGAAATCATACGGCTCCAAGCCATCTATGATAACCATAAAATCTCAATCCTAATTAACTGGAGTTCATATCTCTCTACGATATTAACTTAAAAAACGGAGGGGCATTTTAGTATTAAGAATGATTAATAGGAGCCTACTTGTACATCATGACAAAGAGTAGCACAATACTAAAAACATGAGAAAATCTAGAATAGATGAATAGAGACAAATGCTGTAACTTATCCCAAAGTCTCCACTGAATCCATTTTGAATTTTACAACACAAGAATAACACCTAATTAGTTTTTCTCATAACTCCTCGCCTCAAGAATATAATAAAAAATAAATTGACGGAAAATGCTACAAGTAAATGAAATTATACAATTTATACAAACCTGTTCCACAGTTCCGTTTGATAATCCCATGACAAAGGGTTCAAAAAACTCTGAGCGTTTTCGTATTTCGCCAGCGGTAACAAATCTGAAAAACATTACAACTGACAACCCAATTTTGTTAGGAGATAAAAAATGGAAATATAGTATGATATATTTCAAGTTTATATAATATCACTCACCATAATCAGATATTGACTGATCTCTACTCCTAATTATAAGTTCATCGTGACTGGGATAGAAAAAATGGGAAAATTATGTTAATTGAATGAGAAAATAGAATCATCAGATTTGCTTTCGGAAGACAACTCCAAGTATTAGAACAAGTTACATCATGCTAGTTCAATATTATCAACAAACATGCCATAGTATATTTGATGAAACTCAAAAATTTAGATAAAGAGCAATATTATGTATGCAAAGTTGTCACAACATAAGTGATGAGATGAGTAATATGGTTCCACACCTTATGGAAGATTCGTTTCCTTGAAGAACGCTGTCCAGCTGCTCAAGAAATAGCTGCAAAATGTTCAGCAAAATATGAGTTTCACTACTACTAGAGCCATCACAAAGTAACCCATTTACAAAAAGATGATTAAATCACGAGACTTGACTTTTTCATCTCAAAATTTAAAGATAAAGAGTAATGATTTCTCTCCATATCAAAATGAGAGAAAACTGGCATTAACACAAAAGGGCTCAATTAGCGCTTAGTCAAACTACATGAGGAGCACATGGGAGGAAAACTGTAGAGAGAGGCAACTTACCTCTTACCAAACAAACGAAGATCAACAACTAACATGGCAAAATTTTAAAACAAATTTGCGATTTCCATTTGCTAATTTAGCCAAAATCTAAGATTTGTTCAGTTAAATAAGTGGCATTACATTCAATAATTGCAAAAGAAAAAAAAAAAGAAAGAAAAAAGAAAGAACCTACTGTTAAAAAAGCAAAGACCAACTAATAGAATTTACCGCGAAAAAATCCTCAAAAGTAAAGTCAGTATAACCCAAGCTCTGAAGTGTTTTTCTACATTCTTCAACTTTGGCTTTGATACGATCAACTTCTGCTTGGTCTTGGGAGTCCAAAATGTGCTCCTGTTTTGGCAACTCATAATTGGTTAAAAAGCTAAAATTCCTCAGCAAATTACAACACCTCCAACACTAAGCTCAAAACCATATAATAAAACAAATATAGAAATGATATGAATATGCAAGATGTAAAGGTTTAACACATACAAGATATGAAAACATAAAACTTCGAAAGAAGCAGTTCCCATCTCCTCGTGTACGCCTAATGGCAGCATATTGTTCACCAAGTATCTTCAAAAGAAGCAACAATCAATTTTCAAGTATTATAACCTTTACCAACAATGATCCACAACACAGACCCATAAAATGAAAAACCTTGATTTTCTCCAACAATATAGGACTGCCCGATTGATACTCAGCTGCTAACGCAGAGATGGGCTCCTGCAAAAAATACATCATCATAGATAATTGCACATCATTACCACAAATCAATCATCACCAACCCAAAACAATCAAATAATCTGAAAGTTGCACAGTCAAAATTACCCAATTGTAGGTTCAAATACACAAATTGTTGAACAACTTCACTTCAGTTAAACATAATTCAGTCAAATAAATTTCTAAGTCTTGCAGTCATAAAAAAACCCAAAATTGTACCCAAATCACACACACACACACAGGCCTCTTAAAGCTAAAAACATATCAAACCATCAAATTCCACTAATATATACACATGAAACAATTAACAATCAGAGACAAAAATTCCCAGATAAGTCATACAATGTAGCAAAAGAAAAATCTTGCCTTGTCAGCAACGAAGGGGATCTTCTGGGATTCATCGGCAGAAATTTCGGATTTTTGTTGAATAATAGCTTCATCACCGAAACTCCCCCAATCTTCGAACTCACACGACGTCGCACCACCACCACCACCACACTCTTCCTGATTCTGCATCCTCCTAACACAAAATCATATATAGATACATATATTCATTTAGAGGTCATCATCGCAAATTTTTTAGTCATTAAAAAACGATTGAAACATGATAGAGCACAATCAGACAAACAAGCAAAAAAACCAATTTCGAGCAACAACAAAATTTATGAAACGATGAAAAGAAAAAGAACCCAGAAACGAGAAGGTGTACCTAGAGATGGGTAAGGAATGAAATTTGGATTTTTCGTTACTTTTCGTTGTGATTGATCGAATGAATACCAATGAGAGTGAGAGTATGCAGTGTTTGGTGCGATCTCTGAAGGGGTTTTCTTGTTCTTTTTTTTTTTTTTAATGATTATTTTTTGGGGGATTAATTGCAATAACACACCCTGAGGTTTTCCAAAAAGTCATAATATTCAACTAATAGCCTTAATTGCAGCAGACTCCCTTACCAGCAGTTGACTTCGATCCAATTTAGTTGTTGACCGAGGTTTGGGTTGAAAAGTCCGTAATACCCTACACTTTATTGAAAAAGTCTTGGGTCCTGTTTGATTTTTCCGCTTAACACTGAATGGTACTTAATGTGTTTCATTTAGTTATTTTGTTTGATTTTTTAAGTATTAAAAAAACTTAATGAATCCTTAAAAACACTTATTTTGAAAAGTGAAATTTTTTTTTCACTTTACACAAATCCAGTAGAATTTAATGCAAAGTTTTACTTCCAAAACTATACTCACTAATTTAATATATTTCCAAAACTAACCATTTGATCTATAATTATTTATTTATTTTTTATTTGCATGAAATCTATAAATTATATAATTATCCAAGTTTATTCCAAATCAATTAAAGAATAAATTATACACATGAAGTAGATTGCTAATAAGAACATATTGATGAACTTCATTTTGTTCGTAATATATATATGAAGTAGCTCATTAGTTTTATAATGTCACTAGCTAAAAGTTTAGTAATTATTAGATTCTATACAATAATATAAATTTGAAATATTATTATTAACTAAATAGATTTATTTTAGAATTAATTTATATGTTAGAGTTGTCCGTAATATATTAAAATGTAAATATATAACAAAAAATTTATCACTTATATTCAGTTTTCAGTGAAAAAAAAAACATGTTTTTCAGTTTTCAGTTTCAGTCACTGTTAAGTCTTCAACATTTAGCACTGTTAAGTCTTCAGACAAAAAATCAAACGGGGCCTTAGTGCTTGTTTGGTTGAGATTTCTACTGCTTCAAAAGCTCTACACACCTCTATTTGAGTTTTGTAGAGTTGTTTGGTTGGGCTTTTGAGATTGTTTTAAATTCAGTAAAGGCTAATAGAGTTAAACCTCTACTAAGCAAAAACTAATAGGGATGAGCTTCTTCAAATAGATTTTTTTTTTTTTAAAAAAAAAAAAAAAAAAAAAAAACTACCAACCAAACAACTATAATTTTTTTTTTCTTCAAAAACTCTATTTCTAATATATTTATCACAAGTAGACCTTTTATTAGAGATTTTTCAAAAGCCTAACCAAACAAGCTTTTAGTTACTCTCTACCTTTTAAATTGTTAAATAACATTTAAATAATTAAGTTTATGAAAAGACAAACTTAAATAATTAAAATAAAAGACACCCTTACATGTACCAAAAAAAGAAAAAGATCAAACAACTTTGAACAAGCCATAAAATAAAAATAAAAATAAAAAACCAACATTGAGCTAGAGTGTCTTGATTTTTGTTGATTTGGGTCTTGTTCTTTAATGGCGGATTTGAGGGGGGCCATGTGCACAATACTGCAACCAGATTTTCTCAGATGTTGTTCTCGAATGATTATATTGTTATAGGTCTTGATTTTGACTATCATTACCATCATCGGATGATCTTTAATAACAACGGTTTTTCTTGTTCTTTCGGTATGTCATTGCTTGCATTAAATCTATTTGTGAAAAGTAAATTAAAGCAAACTGCTCCTTTGATGGAGGAGCAGACCATTCTTCCATGGGAAGAGCGATCTACTCACCTGAAGAAAATCTACTCCTTCAATGTAGGTTTGCTCTAGTCGATTAGATTTAGATCGAGGCTTCATCTGATCAGATGGAATGTGGCCCGCTTGATCTGATCAAATGGTTGAAAATTTTCCTCAATCTAATTTTTTTTTTCTTTTGGTTTTTTAATTAATTTTTTAATAATAATTTTATATTTTATATTTAAAATGACGATTTTACCCTTAAAAAATCAGTCAGCCATTATCTCTAACGGAGTTTGACTCATAGTTTAGGGGCTGCAGTAATTAATGTCATTTGCTGAATATTAAACTTTAATGGTAAAACTCAGGGTTGTTATCGCAATTAACCCTTTTTTTAGGTTTATTTATTTTGTTGGGCAATTCCAAAAAAACCTTTGATTTTTGAGCATTAGAGTTTTGTTTTTCCTTCTATAATACTAATATTTTAAAAAATAATTATATAAATACAAGTCAATCGGAATGGATTAGGGCATAATGGTTCAACCCATGCCCAACTCGATTACAAACAGGGTCAACAATGTTTGACCCATACCCGAATCAAATTCCGTTTTAATTGCTCCAAACCAAAGGATCGGATCCCACCGATTTGGATATGGCCAAGACTTTTGCCATCCCTACTACTCCTATGTAAATGAAGAGTAATACTGGGTTGTACAAAATATTTACCCAAATTCATACAAAAATAATGTGGCATGTGAGGTGTAAACATCACATCACTTATAATATAATTTCATAATTTATATGATGTTGACACTTTACGTGTTACATCATTTCATTTTTGTATGAATTTGAACAACCTAGCATTAATCATAAATAAAATGGGAAATTGCAATGGATCCCTTGAGATTTCATCTTGATACACCTAACATTGTTAACCTACATTTAATGGTGATTTGTTTAACTGCAAAAACTTGAGGGTCATTTTAGTCTTTTAAAATTTTATTTATAAAAATGTACTAATTTTTTAAATTAAAATATAGGGTAAATTACAATAAAATACCTTGACATTTCACATATATACACGCATAATGCCAGCTTTGATGTAATTACATATAGATATCCTTGACCGCGTTGATCACCGTTAAATTAAAGGCGATCTTAACAGCTCAAGGGTAAATTGGTCTTTTACATATGAAAAAAAGTAAACAAATATAAAAGATTTCTTATCCAAATCCAGACATGCCATTCATTAAAACCTATTTAAAATATATATAGACAAAATCACCCAAAAATAAATAATTGAAAAAAAAAATCTAACTTTCTCTAACTTTCAAAATAACAATAATAATAGTTGTAAAAAAAAATAACAATAACAATAATAAAATCTGTTTACTCTATGCATCAAATAGATTTGGAAAAGAAAAAAAAAAATGGAGGAGAGCGAGAACTGATCACTCTTGGTTTAGAGAAAAGGTGATCACTTATTCACTCCTGATCAATCAGATAAAGATTTGCTCTGTGCTCCACTTTTTATTTTTATTTTTTATTTTTTATTTTTTAACAGATGAAGTTTGAGATTGGTTGAAGATATAATAGCTCCATTCTCATTTTTTTTTTCTTTAAATAGATGGAGTTTGAGTTGTTTTGTGTTTGTGGAATAGATGGAGTTTACTTTCAAAATAATAATAATAAAGTTTGAGTTGATTTGTGTCTTTTTGAGATTGATCGAGGATGAACATGAAGTGCTTTATGTTTGGATTCTTTAAGAAAAGAGAAGGTGTGGTGTTATAGCTTAGAGATCTAGTAAGCGTTGGTGGTGATGGTCAGATGAGGAATGGTGATGATGGTCTGCTATTGAAGATCTGGGGAGGATTTGTTGATGGTGATACTTTTCTTTATCTTTTTAATTTTTAACTATTAAATTTATTCAATTCAAAAAAATATATTAATTTCTTAACACAGGGATAATTAAGTCATTTTAATCTTAAATAGTGGTCAAACCGTTAAAGTTAACGAAGTCAACTAATGGCAGGGTATTTATGTGTAATTACATCAAAAGTGGCATTTTACATGTATTTATGTCAAATGTTGGGATACTTTATTGCAATTTACCCTAAAATAAAAAACAAATTTACGTTTTGATATCGAATGCCTATCTCTCTCTCTTTTTAAGCATACAATATCAGGGTATTTTGGATATTTCCCAAGTGAAAATAGGTCAAGCTAACAGAGTACTTGCCCACCGTTAAGTGTAGGGGGGAGTGTGTGGAATACTGAAACTTTTCCATATAGGTGTATTAAGGCTAAACCTGAAGGACTACACTGTAAATTCTCCTAAATAAAATTCCTTCGCTCACTAAAATTTCAGTTGCAAAATTTTCTCACTTGGCGCACAATCTCTGTTCCTGTAAATCTAGGTTTTTTTTTTTTTTTTTTTTTTTTTTTTTTTTTTTTGTGTGTTCTTGATCATCTTCAAAATCACATTTTTCATTTTTTAATTTGCTTTTTCGTTGTTAATCAATTATTTGTCTTGTCTGGATTTTAATTTTCTTGGAAGAATATGAATTCAAATTGTATTTTTGGGTCAGCGAAACGTCGCCGTTTTTTCTTAGAGATGAGAGAGTGAGAGAAAGTTAGGATTTTTTCAAGAATATGCTTTTTAGAGTAAGGTAAGAGGAATGTATTGTGGAATGAACAAGATTTCTTGAGTTGGTATAATTTAGTTTTTCATGAAAATGGTTTTCTGAATGCATACTACAATATATGTAGATATATTTGATTTAGACCGTTTGATTGGAGTCTTGAGTAGATTATTCAATCAGAGGTGTATATGTAAGATTTTTATAAAATTGTGAGCAACATTTGACATTATATTTTGAGTTTATGAAAACCGAATTGATTAGAATGTTTAAGTTAGAGAGAGTTGATCGGATAGAGCCCGTTTGGTTGTAATCAATATTTGTTGGACTTGGTGCACCTTAACTACATTATATATATGTAGGATATGGTATGAGCTATTGTATATGTATGGGCCTAGTATTCCTTTTGAGACTAGCCATCATATTAGGATTGAGAATCCTCTATGGATTAGGATTCAAGTAAGTTTATACTATTTATAGGGGGTCCCTACTCTCGCTCACGTGTGTTACAGAACTGTCTCCCTATTAGACAATCTGAGTAAGGTGAGAAGAGAGTAGAAGACTTCATATTAACTTTCCATTGTTTTCTTGTGTTTTCTTTTCAGGTGATTGTTCTTGTGCTATCATAGATTCTGGAAATTCGGGTATGCTTTCATTCTTATGTATTTAATACGAGTTGCACATATATATTTATTTACATTATGCTTACAGTGGTATCAGAGCTACATGTATTTTTACATAGGCTGAATATTAAATTCTTATTATTCCTCTACTGTTTTGAAACATGAATATTGTCAGATATATTTTTTCATATTGTTTTGATTCATAGGCGTAAGAAACTTTTATTTTGATGATTGGTTTCAAGGTAGAAATATTGATGGCCTGATAGGTTTCGATCAGTAGACGAATAAGAATTTAAGTTTTTGTTTTTTTTGTTTTTTTTTTGTTTTTGTTTGAATCACGTTTGATCAGACCCATTGGGTTGCTTGGGTCGGTGGGTTTCTCAACCCAGACCCGTTCCTCTTTCGCATGAATCCTGTGCAATTCACGGCGAAGATCAGACCGACGACGAACCCAGGTCGTCTCTAGTTCTGATCGAGCCCACCTCCGTCCAGCCGCAAGCGACCCACCTCTCTAGCTGCCGTTTTCTTTTCGGTTGGTATGGATCAATCGCCACTCGCCAGCCATGTTTGGGGTTCGCGTATGTGGGTTGAATGTTGCGTCGCCGTCCGTCGCTTTTCTGGTGACGGTCTGTGGTCAAAGCGGTGGTGTATGGCAAGCTAGGGTTTTACAGACCATGATTTTGCTTTGGGCCAACTTTTGAAAATTTGATATTTTATAAGGGTCTCTTTGTAATTGTTCTAGGCTAGTTTGTAATTTTGACAAAATTTTAGGGTCAATTTATAAATACTGAAACTTCATAGGCTGATTTATAATTTAACAAAAATTTTGGGGTCAATTTGGAATTATTAAAACTTACTGGACCAGTTTGTAATTTTGACAAAATTTTGGGGTCAATTTGTAATTAC
The DNA here is from genome assembly GCA_954870605.1 of Acer campestre. NCBI lineage: Eukaryota > Viridiplantae > Streptophyta > Magnoliopsida > Sapindales > Sapindaceae > Acer > Acer campestre. Next base: position 16,393,828 of record OX940808.1, read on the forward strand.
CAAAACTTCAAGGGCCAATTTGTAATTTAGCAAAATCATGGGGCAGTTTTGGAAATAATTGCAGTTCATAATCTTTGTGATTTCGAATGATTATTTTTCTATGTAGTAGACGAGTCATTAAGTTTTCATAATGATTATTTTGTTTGAAATTAATAAACTGTTTATATACTCTCGTGAATTGGATGATTATGCTTTCACGTAGTGACTAATCATTTCGATTTTGAGAATTTAGTTGGCTGACGATTATTAATTTGATAGTGTTAATAATTGATAAAATATTCTCGTGACTTAGATGATTATGCTTTCATGTACTGACTGATCATTATGATTTTGAGATATTCATTGGTTATGAATTATTAAATTTGAACTGCGAAGATGGGAATGCATGTGTTAATCATCTCTGTAGGAGAGTTATCATGTGTGATAGGTGATGTTCTTCTCCGTAGGAGGTTCATTATCTTGAACAATTCATTTATAGATTGTTGTGATCTTTGCCCAATCACATGTTGAATTATGTTTCTATAAATGTTTTGACCGTTATCTTATGAGCATGAAATCTTTTGTTTTGAAATTCAGTTTTCAATGTCAACAATTTTGCTTCCCAATTGTCTGCTATCAAACCTTTAGATGAGACTAATTTTAAAGAGTGGAAAGAGACACTCACTGCTATTCTAGCTCTTTGGGGAATAGACTTTTTGTTACATGAGAAGAAGCCTTCCAAACTCACTGATGAGAGTACTGCTGAAGAGAGGACTCATCGGATGAAATGGAAAGAGTCCAATCAGAAATGTCTGATGATCATGCGTTTGTCCATTGCCAAAACTATTAAGAAGAGTATTCCATAATGCAAGGAAGCAAAGGCTTTTCTTAAAGCTGTGAGTGGCAAGTTCAAGAAGTAGAGCAAGGCTGAGAGGGGAAAATATCTTAGCCAGCTGGCGACTGCGATTTATGATGGTACCGGTGATGTTCGTGAGCATATTATAAAGATGACTAATATGGCCATGAAATTGAGGGATCTGAATACAAAGATCTCTGACTCCCACCTTGTGTGGCAAGTTCTTGAGTCTCTTCCAAGTGAGTTTGATGTTTTGAAAACCTCTTATAATGCTCAAAAGTCTGAATGGACTTTGGATCAAATGACTGCTATTGTGGTCCAGGAGGAAAAGACTATTCGCAAGAGTAAGAAACAGAGTGCTCATATGGTTACCACAGTTACAAGGGTAAGAAGAAGTTCAGTGGGGGTAAGAAGTCTAAATTTGTACATCATGGAAAGAAAGTTGGCAAGATTGCTGTTTTCAATAAGGCTAAGGTTGAAGACATGAAAGGAAAATGTTTTTGGTGTAGCAAGAAGGGTCATATGAAGAAGGATTGCTTCAAATTTAAGAATCACATAGAAGGTACTCCTTTAGCTCTCATATGTTTTGAATCTAATTTGGTTGATGTCTCTCTGAATTCTTGGTGGATTGATTCTGGAGCTACCATTCACGTTTCGAATTCCTTAAAGGGTTTCAGAAGCAAAAGGAAACCAAGGGATAAAGAAGCTGTCGTTTTCATGGGAAATGGAGAGAAGGCTTTAGTTGAGTTTATAGGAGTTGTTAGATTACCTTTATCTTCAGGAAAGTTATTAGATTTAGTTAATGTTGCTTTTGTTCCTTCTCTCAGACGTAATTTGATTTCCATTTCTAGGTTGGATATAAGTGGTTATCGTTTTGAATTCATTAATAAAGGATTTGTTCTTTATCATGGTTCTTTTCTCATTGGTTCTGGTAGTTTGTGTGATGGTTTGTATAAATTGAATTTACACTCTGATTTTGTTGGTGAAAATTCTTGTTCCACTGCTGTGGTAAATTCTACCATTGGATCTAAACGCCAGAGGGAAGATTGTTCGTTCATGCTTTGGCATAGACGTTTAGGCGACATATCCAAAGAACGGATTGAAAGATTAATCAGAAATGGTATTCTTGATTCACTTGACTTTTCAGATTCTTAGTCTTCTGTTAATTGTTTGAAGGGTAAAATGAAAAGAGCTAAAAAGAAAGGGGCTACCAGAAGTCAAAATCTTTTGGAAATTATTCATTCCGATATATGTGGACCATTTTCATCCACTACACCTGGTGGATATAAATATTTTATTTCTTTCATTGATGATTTCTCGCGTTATGGTTATATCTATCTCATTCATGAGAAATCTGAAGCCTTAGATATTTTCAAAATATATAAGGCTGAGGTTGAACTAAAATTAGAAGAAAGATCAATTGTGTTAGATCTGATCGTGGAGGTGAATATTATGGTAGGTATGGTGAAGCTGGTCAGATTCCAGGTCGGTTTGCGAGGTTTTTGCAAGAATGTGGGATTGGTGCTCAATACACTATGCCTGGAGAACCTGAACAAAATGGAGTTGCTGAGAGGTGGAATCGTACATTAATGTAAGAAGTATGATCAGTACAAGTTTTTTTCCTAAACTTTTATGGGGTGATGCATTAAAGACGGCAGCTTATATTCTTAATAGAGATCCCAGTAAATCGGTGCCTAAAACTCCATTTGAGATGTGGTTTGGTTCAAAGCCAAAATTGAATTACATGAGAGTATGGGGATGTCTTGCAGAAGTGAGGCCTTATGATCCTAATTTGAAAAAGCTGGATTTTAAGACCGTTAGTGCATTCTTTGTGGGATATGTAGATAAATCAAAAGGATATAGATTTTATTGTCCTACATACTCTATGAGGATTGTTGAATCTAAGCATGCTGTATTCTTGGAGGAAGGTACTGATGTTAGAAAGAATATGCAAACTCAAGAGTTTGCATTTGAGGAAGAGAGACTGGGTAATCCGACATCTTTTACTTCATTGGATATTGTCATACCACCTCTCTATGAGCATCATGATGAGTCATTACCTGAACAAGATGATGAGCCCTTACCTGTTATTGATGAATCTTAACCGGTTATCTGTGAGCCCAAGCCAGTTATTGATGAACCCCAGCCAGTTGTTGATGAGCCACAACCGATTGTTCATGTTCCTTTAAGGAGATCTCAGAGGGTTCGAAGATCTGCCATTCCTGATGATTATATTGTTTATTTACAGGAGCATGACTTTGACTTAAGAGAGGATGACGATCCTTGGACTTATGATCACGCTATTCAGAGCTCTTAATCGTCAAAATGGATGGATGCTATGATCGATGAACGAGATCCATAGATACAAATCGTGTTTGGGATTTGGTAGAATTGCCTGATGGTTGCAACCCTATTGGCTGCAAATGGGTTTTTAAGACTAAACGAGACTCTAAAGGCAATGTTGAGAGACATAAAGCTAGACTTGTAGTGAAAGGGTTCATCCAAAAGGAATGTATTGATTATACCGAGACTTTTTCGCTTGTCTCTTCGAAAGATGCCTTTAGGATTATTATGTCCCTAGTAGCTCATTTTGATTAGAGCTGCATCAAATAGATGTGAAGACTGCTTTCCTAAATGGAGATCTTGCAGAGGATGTATACATGGTGCAACCTGAAGGTTTTCAGGCAATTGGAAAGGAGCATATGGTTTGTAAGCTTAGGAAATCCATTTATGGTCTGAAACAAGCTTCAAGGCAATGTATTTGAAATTTGATGATGTCGTTGCATCATATGGTTTTGTTGAAAATTCGATGGATCATTGCATATACCTCGAGGTCAGTGGGAGTAATTTTATTTTTCTTATACTTTATGTTGATGATATTTTGCTCGCCAACAATAATTTAGGGTTGCTGCAAGATACCAAGAATTTTCTATCATGTAGCTTTGAAATGAAGGATCTTGGGGAAGCCTCTTTTGTCCTTGGGATTGAGATACAACGTGATATGTCACATGGTTTGCTTGGATTATCTCAGAAGGCTTACATCAATAGAGTACTAGAGAGATTTGACATGAGTACTTGTTCCCCAGGTGAGGTACCTATTGTGAAAGGAGATAAACTTACAAAGCTATAATGTCCCAAAAATGAGCTAGAACGTTCTCAAATGAAAGATGTCCCATATGCATCTGCAGTTGGTAGCTTGATGTATGCACAAGTGTGTATGCGTCCTGATCTTGCTTTTGCAATTAGCGTACTTGGCAGATTTTTAAGTAACCCTGACATGCATCATTGGACAGCAGCAAAGAAAGTTATGCGTTATTTATAGCGAACAAAGGATTTCATGCTCACTTATAGGCGTTCAGACCTATTGGAAGTTGTTGGCTATGCAGATGCAGATTTTGCTGGTTGTTCAGATGATCTAAAATCCACTTCAGGTTTTGTGTTTATGTTGGCTGGTGGAGCCATATCGTGGAAGAGTGTCAAGCAGACACTTACAGCTTCATCCACTATGCAAGCTGAGTTTGTGGCATGTTATGAGGCAACAATTTAAGCCGTTTGGTTGCAGAATTTCATTTCAGGGTTACAGATTGTGGATTCAATTTCTAAGCCATTGACAATCTATTGTGATAATTCCGCAACAGTTTCTTTCTCTAAGAACAATAAAAGATCTTCAAGATCTAAACATATGGAGATCAAGTATCTTGTGGTTAGAGAAAAAGTTCAAGAGTTGGAAACATCTATAGTCCACATTCCAATAGAAGAGATGATAGCTGATTTCCTAACCAAAGGACTATCTCCGAAAGTTTTTAAAGGGCATGTTACCTGTATGGGGTTGGTAGATAGTTATGATATGCTTGGTTAGTGGTAGTTATCTTTTTTATTTTTTTATTTTTTTATATTTTATATTTTTTTATTTTAACTGCAGTATTTTGTTTAATAAAATTTTGTTTATTTATTCTCGAGAATACATTTGTACATTGTATATGTATGTTATTTGCCATATATGTTATTGTGTGCACACGAATGTTTGATTATGGCAGGAAATCTTAAAGCTATTAGTTTTAAGAGAGCAGTTCACTCATAAGGTATAAAGTTTTCACCGATGAGTGAACATTACTTAAGACAGAAGGATTTGCCCATCTTAAGGAGGTATCTCAAAGCTTTTTTGACTTTGAGTGGGTAGTTCACTCATAAGGTATAAAGTTTTCACCGATGAGTAAATATTACTTAAGACAGAAGGATTTGCCCATCTTAAGGGAGGATTAACTCACGGTCTTTTGGCCAGAGAGTGTAAGATGCTTAAGACATTAAGTTTGCTCGTCTTAAGATCCTTTGCATAATGCGAATGTGGACCTACATGGAAATAGACATGATGATCACATTTACATGTAATTTCCATACCACACATACATACCATTTTACCCAGGAAGGTAGAGCTAATGATATTTTGATTGCATATGGTCTTATGTTGATTAAAGATGTAATGATCTATGTAGTTGGATATTTGAGGTTCTATTAGACTAAGGGGAAGGAAGGAGTTACTCTCTTAAACATTCTTTGTGGCCACGTATAATTGTTTGTCAATTCGGAGCGTCGTTTTCTAAAATGAATTTGTAAATATAAAATGATAATGTCTATGTAGCTCAAGTGGGAGAATGTAAGATTTTTATAAAATTGTGAGCAACATATGACATTATATTTTGAGTTTATGAAAACCGAATTGATTAGAATGTTTAAGTTAAAGAGAGTTGACCGGATAGAGCCCGTTTGGTTGTGATTAATATTTGTTGGGCTTGGTGCACCTTAACTACATTATATATATATGTAGGATATGATATGGGCTATTGTATATGTGTGGGCCTAGTATTCCTTTTGGGACTAGCCATCTTATTAGGATTGAGAATCCTCTATGGGTTAGGATTCTAGTAAGTTATACTATTTATAGGGGGTCCCTACTCTTGCTCATGTGTGTTACAGAACTGTCTTCCCATTAGACAATCTGAGTAAGGTGAGAAGAGAGTAGAAGACTTCCTATTAACTTTCCATTGTTTTCTTGTGTTTTCTTTTCAGGTGATTGTTCTTGTGCTATCATAGATTCTGGAAATTTGGGTATGCTTTCATGCTTATGTATTTAATACGAGTTGCACATATAAATTTATTTACATTATGCTTACAGTATATGCTTGTTTTCAACTTGAAGTGGACTAGTACTATGGTGATACATTGGATTTACGTCGTTAATAGTATGATCGAAAAAGGTTTGGACCCTTAAAAATATTGGAAATTTGTGAATCCGTTGGAGGAATATCGTTATTTTTTAGAGATGAGAGAGTGAGAGAAAGTTAGGATTTTTTCAAGCGCTTCAATGGTTTTTATTTTTTTATTTTTTTTATTTTTTTTTAAGGTAAGGAGGAGTGTATTGTGGAATGAATAAGATGAGTTGGTATAATTTAGTTGTTCATGAAAATAGTTTTCTACTTTTTTGAATGTAAACTACAATTTATGTACATATATTTGATTTAGACTGTATTTGATTGGAGTCTTTAGCAGATTATTCAATTAGAGGTGTATATGCTTGTTTTCAACTTGAAGTGAACTAGTCCTAAGGTGATAAATTGGATTTACGTAGTTAAGAGTATGATTGAAAAGGGTTTTGGACCCTTAAAAATATTGGAAATTTTATATGTTGGGCACGTAATGGCATTGTAAATAGGTGGTGAGATGTAGAAGTTAGAAAGTTGTGTGATGAATTTTGGCTGCTTGTAATGTTGGGATCGGTATGGCAAAATTTTAGTGAAGAATGGTTTTGTTTAAGGATAGAAACAGAACAACAGAGCTGTTGTGGTTGGGAAGATGAGGTAAGAAGGGAGGTTGTGGCTGACTGGCTGCTGTGAGGTGCATAAGTGAGAAAGGTTGTTTGTATGTTTTTTGTTAGATTTGAACTCTTAGTTGGCAAAAATATTTTCTTTGTTTTGCTGATTTATTTATTTCTTTAATAATACTTTTTTCTTAATTTGTTTTTACTAAATACCCCTTCGTGTGATTGGGTTATCCGGGGCATCCCACCCCAACAGGAGAGGGTTCTTGTAAGGGCCGTAAGGCCTTAGCTCCTTGGATTGTTTGTCATCCCTAGTTTTGTACGTTGTGCCTAGAGTAGACTCCTATTAATCATCTTTGTACAGTAATATTATAAATTTATAATTGAGCATAATAATTACTTAGGTTATCAGTGGTGGCTAAAATTGGTTGTATACTTGTATTAGTGGAGACAATGGTCATGATTTATTTAAAGACTAGTAAGTTGTGGTTGAAAGGGGAATGAAAAGATCTTTTCTCTTGCAAGGAAGAGCTAATAAAGTGATACTTGCAAGCAAATCAAAAGATCGTTTCTCATGTTATAAGAATTTATATACTAGCAAAATGTTCTATATGAGAATTGATGGAAAGACTATAGTGATGTCGTTTTGAGGGGGGTGATAAGGTATGATCTAGAATGCATATCTTAAAACTGTGATGTTGTTGCATTAGCAAGACACTGCGAGTTGTTTTCTGAGAATGTTCATCAACATATTGATCTCTTGTGGTAGTGATGTTTGTCTCCATGTGTAGAAAGATGTTGGTTCATTCTATTTTTGTTTTATTTTATATTTTAAAATTTTTTAAGATCTATTTGGCTTTAACTCTACTTGCATGTCACACTAATGTATTAGGGGCATCATTGCTAAACAATCTTCATTAGCCAAAACTAAATTATTTCTTAATTTGTTGTAAGTTCTATTATTATAAAAGAAATTATGTAATATACTTTTTTTTATTCCAATAAATATAAATCAAATTCCTTCTTACCTAGTGTGAACTTGTATTGAACTCAAGATGTCTTGTACAACCAGAAGAGACCTTATCAACTAAACTATATTTTTTTTTTTGAAATGGACTAAGCTAATTAGTACCCACAACTTTATGTAATACATTGGTATGAAGTATGAACTTCAATCTCTTTAGGTTGTTTCCTAACCTAAATGGCTAAATCTAAATTGCAAATGTTCAAGTGATTTTGACATAAAAAAAACCTTCTTAAACTGAGAAAGCTCATTAGTATTCTCTTTCAGAATTTGTTAAAAGCCTACAAGGGAGTTGCCGATGAATAATAAGTCAAAAATTTTCATATATACAATATTTAGTCTAGATTGTATGAGAGATTAGAAAAATAATTGCTCACCATCAATTTTTTAGGTTAGGTATTCGTAGTGAATTCAAAAACAATGACATGTTTGAATTACAACTGCTAGGCCATGACAAAGAAAAGAGGCGAGAAGTTGAAAGATCAGAGATCGTTGATAAATAGTGCAAATAAGAAGATAAGAAAAAAGATCTACGAAGAATAAGAAGAAAAGGTCAAAGATGGATGTACGTTCTGCATCTGTTGAGGACCGTCTGTCCACGATGATGCCTGTGTTGGAAAATTCCATCATGTGGGGTCACACATGTAAATATTAAATGTGTTATGCTATTTTTGGTTAAGCCTAAATTAAAGTGATCTAATTAAGATTTAAAGTTTTAAGGCTTAAGGGTATAATTGTCATGGAATTAATGTGTAGATACCAGGGTGCTATATCTAATTTGATGAGGGGCCAAATTAGAAATAGCAAACCTTATAATAATCTGATTATTATATATTAGGGTTATGGTCCCGAAATTACACGATTCTTTTTACTGGTCTGCATCCCCATCAACAGAACAAGAGAGAACACTTTAGAGTTTATAAAGATCGTGATAATTTGGAAGGTCACAACCTGTCCACCAACCTCCGGCTATGGATTTAGGTACGTTTCCGCTTTCTATTATCTCCCTCTTCTCTTGAATTGATATGGGTTAGTAACATGAATTTAGGATTTGATTAAGCATGATATAGAAACATGTTTAGGTTGAGATTCAGATTAATTATGTGCCTATACATGTTGATTGTGTATTAATCTAAATCCTTACAAGTGGTATCAGAGCCACCCATGATTGATTCTTGAGAACTTAAGGAATTTTCGGAGATATGTTTTGTTGTTTTAATAAATCGGTGCGTTGGATTCAGATATATGTTTTATATATTATTTCATATATGTTTGACATATATTACTGATATATGAGTAAAAAAAAAATAAAAATCTAAAAGAGTATTTTGTTGGTGGCACGCACATCAAGCTATGCCTAATTGTATGAATATGGGTGACAGTGTATTGTACTTCTTTATTTTTTTTTTAAATAAAAAATATATATATATATATATATATCAAATATTTGGTGTTGTACATGTACTGATGCTTGCGTGTTGGTAGAGAATGACAGTATTTGGTGTTGTTTGTTGCTGTTTGTTTGACTTTTGTGGTGAGGTTTGGGATCTATGATCTCGTTTTGATCTTATTAATATAATAATAATAATAAATCTGATGCTTTCGGGTTAAGTTTTGTAAAAAAAAATTGTTTCAGTTATGTGAATATTGTTTGAGCTTTGGATAACATATCAGACCCAATAAAAAAAAAAATCACTTTTTGCCTCAAGCCCTTGTTTTGTAATTATTTTGGGACATTGTGTGATTTTAATAAAGTTTCGGGGCCAATGTCTAATTATCAAAAATTAATGGGAAAGTTTACAATTTTGAAAGTATTTGGGGCTGAATTATGATTACTAAAAAGTTTTAGGGTCAGTATGTAATTTTCTAAAGTTGTGGGGCCAATTTTTTAATTATTGAAAATTAATGGGCCAGTTTGTAATTATTGAAACTTAAGGGGCCTTTTTATAATTTTGCAAAATGAAGGACAGTTTTGTAGTTTTATTTTTAATAATATATATATATATTTAAGGATCAACTCAAATTCAAATATTTTTTGGTATATCTTTTATGGTTAAATAAAGTAATTCATCATTTTAAATGAACTAATTGAAATAAGATGTCGCAAAAGTGACCTCTCTTATGTATATTGTTCATGAGGGATGTTGGATGTTTGTGTATATGTTAATTCATGCGGGTATTAGCCGGCCCAAATGAAGGTTAATACTTGGCCGAATTGCACACACATCTGTGGTGATAAACATGTGACAATTATAAGGTTTTACATGTGAATAATAAGTCGATCCAAAGATAGATTTATTATTTGACATGAATAATTGTCAATGATTGATCACTACAACAAGAATGCCACTTACATTTAATATTGTGTGTGTAAATTCATGAGGGTATTAGTCGATCGAAAAGAAGGTTAATATTTGGTCGAATTGCACACACACTTGTGGCGGTAAACACGTGACAATTATAAGGTTTTACATATGAATAATAAATCGATCAAAAGATAGATTTATTATTTGACATGAATTATTGTCAATGTTTGATCACTGCAACAAGAGTACTACTTACAATTAATATTACTGTCCAAAGACTTGATATTAATGTTGTGCTAGGTATCTTGAGATGGGACTTACCATTATTTGAATTTGTTGATTATTGTATTTGGTTGTTAGTGTGAGCATGTTTATTTGTTTGTTTTGTTTTCTTTACGGCTAGTGTTTATACTATATCTACTAATATCAACTCTATACCCATGCTTAATGGGACCAACTTTAAGGATTGGAAGGAGAACATAATTATTGTTCTCGGCTGCATGGATCTGGACCTTGCACTTCGGATTGAGCAGCCCACTTCTCTTACGGATGCAAGTTCTCCTAATGATAGAAAGAACTTTGAGAAGTGGGATTGCTCAAATTGCATGAGTCTTATGATCATCAAGCGCAACATTTCGAAGGCATTTAGAGCTGCGATATTTGAAAAGATAACTAAAGTCAAAGAGTTCCTAGCCGAAATTGAAAAGCATTTTGTGAAAAACGATAAGGCAGAAACAAGTATGCTTTTGCAAAGTTTGCTTTCTATGAAGTACAAAGGCAAGGGGAACATAAGGGAGTACATTATGGAAATGTCTCAATTGCTTATAAGCTTAAGGCACTAAAGCTCGAGCTGTTTGACGACTTGCTGATGACTCGCTTTTTGTGTCGTTACCAAATTGCGAATTATCAAAAGAATGTTTATAAATGAATTCTTATGCAATATATTTTAAGTTTTGAACATTAGTAAAGTGGTAAGCTTAAAATTCGTTCCACAGGGAGTTAGAGTAATATGTTGAATTAATTAGCTAATCTATATGCAATAAAATAAATCATAAGTGAATGAATGAGTGTATGGTTTGTCAAACCATCAAACATACATACAAAATAAACCTAACTAAAAATATGATGATATGAAAAATAGAAGACTCACAATCTTGATAAGAAAAATGGATGTAACAAATTAATATAGATGCTAGGGAATTGATTAATTAGCAAGTGGGTATGGGTAGTGCTTTTCAAGCCACTTTAATGGACCAATCTCTACATGTTAACCAATTTAGGTTTAGATTAGTGTGGTTGATATACCCTCCATTAATCTATCCTATTTATTGGGTTCTTAATCACTCAAGGGTGTCAATCCAAGAATGATTGCATAACATGTTATTCTAAACAAGATTGTAATTAACAAGTGGATATACAAGTCAATCACATAATGAATAAAATCTAATGAATTAATAAATAGAACACATATAGAGATTCATTACAAAGCTTAAGCAAATACCCACAACCAAATATTTATCAAATCAATCCCCTAGATTAGGGGTTTAATTACACATTGTAGCAATAAAATAGAAAACAAGTAAATGATAAGGAAATCACCCTTGGGCCTCCTTCTTTATTGCTTGATCCTTGTTCGCCTTAGATGCTCTTAGTGCAAAGAATGGATGAAGAGGATGTGTCTAGATAGGTGGATGGCTAATGGTGAGTGACAAATGTTTTGTGATGTAGAGAATGGTAGGGAATGAATGATCTAGGGAAGTAATCAAGATTTGGTGTGAGTTTTTGGGTGGAAAAGATTAGTTCAAATATAGAAATGGAGGAATTTGGGAGATGATTGATGGTGATCCTAGGTTGGAAAGGGAGATAGGTAGGAGAGAATGAGATTCTCTTTCAAATTGAAAAGAGGGATGAATTTATAGTATTTTTGAATTAGGTCACAAATGGAAAAATTACCAAAACACTCCCTATACTTGTCAAATTTCCATTTTTGACCCTCAAGGGGGCCTTTCCGTAATTTTCCAGCCAAAATTGGCCAATCAGAGAAGAACACAGTGAAGTTCGCGGTTTGGAAAAATGGCGACGTTGGAGCGAAGCCATCAGGTGTGGAAAATCATCCCTTGTCGCCATGGCGACATCGAACGACAAATGGCGACACTTGATTTCACGGTGTGGTTGCCGTTTGGAAATGGCGACAAAGGGATGACGGCTGCCATGGATTTATGGAAGACTTTGGAGGCGTTTGGCGAGCCGAGAAGGGCTCCAACTAAATTTGCGTGACACTGGCGAGATTTCTAGCCAGAAATTGGCAGAAATAAGGCACGGGAGGGGAGCTTTTCCGGTCGGGTTGCAGCTAGGGTTTGGATAGCCACCATAGCTGGTTTGTCGTGCAGAGGAAGAAGATGAATTGAAGAAGATGGGGTGTATTCAATTGGGGGCTGGGGTGTGCGCAGAAACCACTGATTTGTCATTTATGGGGGGGCATTTAGATCAGGAATATGGGCGTTTTAGGCTTGGTTAATCTGTCATTTGGGCCACGTGTGGTTGAGCTTTCATTTGGGTCAAACTAAGCCCGCTGACTATAATAAAACGCACCGTTTTATACATTTAGGGAAACTGGGCTGCACAAAGAGATAGGTAGGGGTGCGTTTGGCAGTGGGTTGCACATGGGTTAGGTGAGTAATGGATTGGACTATACTTTGGGCTGCGCACGTTTGGGCCTGGCGTTTTGGGCTGCATGATTTGCCCCAACTTAATGAAACGGTGCGTTTCATTACTGATATGGCTTGGTTGTTTTGTGTGACAAATTACAACTTGCTCCCTTGCATTCTTCTTAATTCGTGATACTTTCAATCCTTCTTCATAATTTTACACTTTCGCCCCAAAATTCACCAAATTACTACAATGCCCTTCATCTTCATAAATACCTGAAAAACACTTAATTACATAATTAAAACATGGGGAAATGCCCGAGAATCAAGCATAAAGAAACGGAAATGAGGGCCAAAATTATACCAATTTTGGTTTGATCACTTGCTCGTGCATTTAGTATTAATATCACTTCCTGCACAATACATCCAGTTTAAGGTTAGTTACAAATGTTAGAATGAGAAATGGACTCTTAATGAGCTCATTTCTTACTATGTGCAAGAGGAAGAGAGATTGAAGCAAGACAGAATCGAACGTGCTCATTTGGCTAGCACCTCTAAGGGCAAGGGCAAAAAGAGGAAGAATAATGAAGCGCTCAAAACAGCAGTTTATATTCTGAACCGAGTGCCAACTAAAGCAGCTGCAAAAACACCTTATGAGTTTTGGACAGGCAGAAAGCCTAGTCTAAAGCATCTTCACATTTGAGGATGTCCAGCTGAGGCAAGGCCTTACAGGTCACATGAAAAGAAATTGGACTCCAAAACTGTGAGCAGCTACTTCATTGGCTACTCTGAGCAATCTAGGGGCTATAAGTTTTATGAACCCACACTTAGGTCAATTTTTGAGACAGGAACTGTAACTTTTTTGAGGATTTTTGAGGATGTTGAGTTTGGGGGGAGAAATAAGGTTAGAGACATTGTCTTTGAGGAGGAATCGGTTTCGATTCCCACTATCGCTTTTGTCAATGACATATTGACAATGTGCAGGTTCTTATACCTGTCATTGATCTTATACCTGTCATTGATCAAGAAGCGAATCTGGATCCTCAACCAAACATGATTAACCCTCCATTCAAGATGAGATAATTGTTCCTGAGGAACAAACTCAACAACCTCAAGAACCAGTGCCATTAAAACGATCCACTCAAGAAATGAGAAATGCTATTCTGGACGATTTTTTCGTATTTCTCCAGGAACATGAGGAAGACATTGGAATGGTGGAAGATGATCCAATTAACTTCCATCAAACCATGAAGAGTTCCAACTTTTAAAAGTGGATTGATGTCATGAATGAGGAGTATAAGTCTATGCAAGACAATGAGGTTTGGGAACTTGTCTCATTACCAGAAGGTGCGAAGCCCATTGGTTGTAAATGGATTTTTAAAACCAAAGGGGATTCAAAAGGTAATGTTGAGAGGTATAAGGCTCGTCTTGTAGCTAAAGGCTTTACCTAAAAGGAAGAGATTGACTTTAAAGAGACTTTCTCTCCGGTTTCAACGAAATACTCTTTTAGGACAATCATAGCACTTGTTGCACATTTTGACCTTGAGCTTCATCAGATGGATGTCAAGACGGCGTTTCTCAATGGTGACATTGACGAAACAATTTATATGGTGCAGCCAGAAAACTTTGAGTCGGGAGACCCAAAGAATTTGGTTTACAAATTGACAAAGTCCATCTATAGACTCAAGCAAGCTTTCTGTCTGTGGTACTATAAGTTTCATCAAGTAATTATCTAGTTTGGTTTTGAGATAAATGCTGTTGATAATTTTGTGTATCACAAATTCAGTGGGAGTAAACACATATTCATGGTTTTGTATGTCGATGACATACTGCTTTCCACAAATGATATATGCATGTTGCACTAAACCAAGAGATTTTTATCATAGAATTTGAGATGAAAGATCTTGGTGACACCTCCTTTGTATTAGGGATCCTGATACAACGAGATTGCTCTCGGGGTATTCTTGGATTATCACAAATGAGTTATATCGATAAAGTACTCAAAAGGTTTGGCATGCAGGACAGCAAACTAGGTGACACCCCTATCGCTAAGGGAGACTAGTTCAGTCTCAATCAGTGCCCTAAAAATAACCTTAAAGTTAAGGACATACAGAAGATTCCCTATTCATCAGCTGTAGGGAGTCTAATGTATGCTCAGGTGTGTACGCATCCAGATATTGCGTACATTGTTGGTATGTTAGGCAGATATTTAAGTAACCCTGGGATAGATCATTGGAAAGCAGCCAAGCGGGTTATGAGGTATCTGTAGAGAACAAAAGATAACATGCTCACATATAAGAGATCAGATCAGTTGAAGATCATTAGGTATTCCGACTCCAATTATGTAGAGTTTGTAGCATGCTATGAGACATCCAACCATGGGATATGGTTGCGGAATTTTGTCACTAGGCTGTGCATTCTAGAGGGTATTGAAAGACCACTCAAACTATATTGTGACAATAAGTCAGCAGTGCTATATTCCAACAACAACAGGAGCTCATCTAGGTCAAATCATATTGACATTATGTTCCTAGTTGTGAAGGAGAGAGTACAGAGTGGACAGATATCCATAGAGCACATTGTGACAAACTCTATGGTAGCAGATCCGTTTACAAAGGGATTACCACCCAAGGTTTTTCATGAACACACTGCTCATATGGGTGTTATTTTGTTTGAGGATACCATATTATAGTGAGAGTTTGTATTATTTTGTATTTTATTGCTTTATGTTTGGTTTTGGACATTCTTATGCATTTATGTATTTGGAAATTTTTCTGATCAAAAATAAAGTATTCAGTCTATTTCACTCTGTTGCATTGTGTTAAATATTGATCACACTTAAGAATAAAGTAGGACCAGTTGGAAATAGACATGTATAGATCACATTGCATGTAATTTCCATGCTATGCATCCATGATTGGTTTATGTCATTTGGTTATATTGCTGTATGTGACCATTGATGGGTTTAGTCACGCTAAATGTGACGAAAACCGCTTTGATCCTATAACGGTGTAATCAATGGACGAGATTGTTTGGATATACCATAAAATTGTGATAGCAAAATTTTGGAGCTCATAAAGTTATACACATTTATAAAGTTACATATGTGACCCAGTGGGAGATTGTTGGAAAATTCCATCATGTGGGGTCACACATGTAAATATTAAATGTGTTATGCTATCTTTGGTTAAGCCTAAATTAAAGTGATCTAATTAAGATTTAAAGTTTTAAGACTTAAGGGTATAATTGTCATGGAATTAATGTGTAGATACCAAAGTGCTATATCTAATTTGATTAGGGGCCAAATTAGAAATAACAAACCTTATAATAATTTGATTATTATATATTAGGGTTATGGTCCCTAAATTACACGATACTTTTTACTTGTCTGCATCCTCATCAACAGAACAAGAGAGAACACTTTAGAGTTTATAAAGATCATGATAATTTGGAAGGTCACAACCCATCCACCAACCTCCAGCTATGGATTCAGGTACGCTTCCTCTTTCTATTATCTCCCTCTTCTCTTGAATTGATATGGGTTAGTAACATGAATTTAGGGTTTGATTAAGCATGATATAGAAACATGTTTAGGTTGAGATTCAGATTAATTATGTGCCTATACATGTTGATTGTGTGTTAATCTAAATCCTTACAGCCTATTCTAGTCATCACTCCATTTGTTGTGGACCCTCCGTCCACAACGATGCCTATTTTAACTGTCACTCCATCTATCGAGGACCTTCCATCCATGACGATGCATGTTCCAGTCATCACACCGACTGTTGTTGGGACAATCTCTATTGATGCTCATGAAAATGAGGCCAAACAAGGAAAAACGAAAGAGAAGGAAAATATAGAACAAACTCATGGGTTTATTTTCATGTGCAATGGAAGAACAAAACCTGAATGCTATCAAAATCGTGTGTTTGGGCTACCAAGGGGGCAAATGCAAATTGTAGAGAAAATCAATCCAAGTGCAAAATTATTTTTATTTGACTTTGAGTTGAAGCTTCTCTATAGTGTGTACAAGGCATCGTCAAAAGGAGAGTTGGGTTTGGAACCAGCTGCATTCAATGGAAAATTTCATGCACAGGTATCAATACTTTCTCCTTGGCAATGTTTAGATGCTATGCATGTTGAAATGGTGGAATATTGAATTTGATGTAACGAACGATGGATTGGTATATTGAGCTTTTAATTTGTGTGATAGCTTTAAGACAAGCTTGCTAACTCTAACTTTACATTTCAGTTAATTTCTAAGATTTTGTTTATTAATCTAGAGTAATGTCAAGTTTTACTTGTGCTCAGCCACTTTAGCAAGAGATAGTTGAGTGACGTTTACATTATCACTAGATTAAAAAACTTAATCTTACAAGAATGATTGCCGAGTGATATAGTATTAATATCTAACAATATTCACCCTTGTGTGCAAGATTGACGGATTTGTCACCTATCATGTGGACCAAGTCCAAATACAAATACTTATTTAGATGCATAACAAATTCAAAGAACAAATACAAGTACAAACACGTGGGGGATTTGAATCCTGGATTTCTTTTAAAAACAAACTCTAATACCATATTGAAGTTGTCTTTAGACCTAAAAGCTCAAGCTTAATTGTTATGATCTAAATAATAGTTTACCCATAACATTCACGTGATTAAGATGAGTTTGTCAATTTTCTCAATGTAGTTTTAACGTCGAAATGACTAATAAGTATGTGAAGCGTTAACCTTACTTTATTTTGAAGAGGCAACTTGTAGAACTAGTAATAAGAGGGAAGGGGATTCCAACCATTTATTTGTTATTGATTGAGATTAGGTGTTCCAATTTTACAATTTAAGTAGAATGAGAAGATATACAAAGTGAGAAGGTAACTTAGTCCATATATGCTTTTAGCCAAACCTTTAGGGGTATTTTCAATATTTAAAATCAAATTTATTGGTTGAGGCGGCTAGATCAAATTTATAAGGAAAAGACAAAACAAGTGATATTGTTGATAATTAAGTCAGTAAAATAAACAATGAAAAAGAAATCCTTGAAATAACAAGATAAGGTCATATAAGCCTTAGTTATACTTATTATGATTTTTCTTGACAATACGATTTATAATACCATGTGATTGAGAAAAATGAGAATACCAGGAAACCCTTTGATTGGCCTTAATATATACCTAAAGTTCCTCCAACCTTTTCTTTTTTAAAATGGGTTTTATGGGGACTACTAGTGGACCCTACAACCTTGGTAGTTAAGAAACTTGTGAGGTATCATATATCCAAATGGGGTGGCATCAAGGAGATTTGAAAATCTCCTTGTATGTTACTAAGATTTCTTACCGTTAACCATCGTTTGGGGTTTCATGTATATACATATAAATACACAATGAAATTGTGGCACATGTTTTTGTGGTTGTCGTATCTAACTCATCTGGACTTTGAAGCTATACTTTTCATTTCAAGGATATGCTGTCTGCCTGTGTTTCAAGTAAATCTAACATTCTAAACTCTTACCTCTCTTCTTTTTCACTTGGTTTCTGATTTGATTAGGTGAGGTTTGAGATTTTTAAGGAGTGCTTGCCCCTTACTGAGAATGCTTTCAAACACGATATTAAAGATAACTACCAGGGTTCCAAGTTTAGACAAGATTTGACTGGGAAACAAGTAAGAGTCTAATTTACAGTAATTTGCACTTCACTTATTGTTATTTAAAATTATTGTTCTCATATGTAATCTAATTGAAATATTTTAATCTGTTTGGAATTTGCTTTGTGCTTTCTAGTGTAGGTGAAAACTTTGATTTCTTTGTTCTGCTCCATTACTGAACCTACTTCTGTCTCATGTGTAATCTAATTGAAATATTTTCATCTGTTTGGAACTTGCTTTGTGCTTTTTAATGTAGGTGGAAATTTTGATTTCTTTGTTCTGCCCCATTACTGCATCTACTTCTGTGACAACTGCTACAACTTTGACCAATGTGGTTACACGATACAAATATCCAGTCCCAGTTATGGAGGTGAGGTTTCAGCTGCCAGCGAGGCCACCTCCTGCAAATGACTCATATTTACCTGGGGTGCGTTATGGTAATGCCATGCCACCCAATGTTTCTCAATCTGAGCAAGTGATTACATGCATGCCATATGACCAACAACAATTAGGAACATATGTGGGACATGGGCAACCTTCTTTAGAGCCTCACCAACAACAATTAGGAACATTTGTGGGACATAGGCAATCTTCTTTAGAGCCTCGACATATCGTTCAGCAGGCTGCACCTTCTCATTGTATTTTGTCATATAATTCAATGGAAGCACATCAACGTTACTTGCCTGAGAATCCTTCCTTGTCTGCTCAGGATCCATATGTAAGGTATCTTTCTCTGTTATTTTTCACTTGCTTTACATCAGTGATTTTTTTTTCCTGATATTTTATCTTTCAAACTGTTGCATTTGGCTTTTAGAACATTAATTTTTTTTAAGAGCTTTGACTTTTGAGGACATTAGTAATTCCATGTATGATAAAATTATTAAACAGTTAATTGGCAATTCAAAATTACTATTAGTCAACCATTATGGTTGTAAAGTTTATAATTAACAATTTCCATTAAGTATGTAATCTTATCTACATCTCTTATACTATCAGCAGTGACCAACTGTTGCCATAGTTGTTGCTGCTACCATTAACCCCTTTTATAAGTACTTCAGAGTTTTGTTGTCTCTATTTCTTTCTTAGGTGTGTACATAGCATGCCTTGGATTTTTATCTAACAGAATAAGGCGACAAATGTTTTACCATTCACTGATTCACTGATTTATCTTGGAGTTTTTAACACATCATTATTGTTCATGGGACTAAGTGATAGGGATAACAAATTTTAGAGATGTAATGAGCTCTAATCTAGCAAACATAATAAGCTCTGATCTGGCAAACATCGGATATGTTAGAAATTGCTTCTTGCTTATTGAGTGATCTTGTTTCTTTCGGCTCTTTTTTTGAAACATAATAATCTGTATACCAACATTTGTGTGTCCATAAATAATATTTGAGGCAGTTTCAAAACAATAAAAAATAAAAAATAAAAAATAATACTTGAGGCCAAAGTTTTGCTTAATTTATTCGAGACATTCAATGGTGGGAATGGGGGTGGTATTTGGTGGATTTATGTGCATATCATGTAACTTGAGATTCTTCATGTAGGGAAAAATATACCCGCAGCGGAAGCGAGACTAAAAAAATAGTTTGAGTAGCTTTTAAAAATTTTCCAATTTTATGAACCTTAAACCCTTTTGATTAATTAAAGATATAAAAATAAACAAAAGATTAATACCTCTTGTCGCGTGATCCGATTGACTTGCGTCGATGGTAATCCGCAAGATCTTCAATCCTAGCACGAACGTGGATCACCTAGGAGCGTGGTCTCCCTTTCTTTGAATTGCAAACCTGTGATTGGATTAAACAAACTTTTCTTGATTCGTTAGTCCCAAAAACAATCTAAAGGAACCTAAGATTATTCCGGTCACTTTTGAGTTCTCAATCTTATGATCGAAACTCGCGTGAACCTTAATCGATATAGTATATACAAGCTTATTAATGAACAAGCAAACAATATACCATCAAAGAATAATCTATGTTCCTTTTGTTTTTAGTAGAATAATAGATCTCTAACTATGAGTTGAGAAGAAGAAGAAGAAGAAATAAAATTTCTGCACATAAACCCCTTGGCTGGCCGAAAATCATCAATAGCCTTTATATGTGGCAAATTTTCTTTTTCTATTTCTTAACTAGGGTGGCCGAATTCTATTACCAAAACCAATTAGGGTTGCCGCAATTATTACTCCTAAAATATTGGAGATTTAGTTGCACCCTAATTCCTATTTTGTTTTAGATTTCCAAACCCTAATCAAACTCATAAATCTTTTATTCCTTATTTGACTAAAATAAAAGACTTCTTATTTGATTTAATAAATAAAATTAATTATTTATTTCCTTGTCAAACAAGTCTTTTAATTTAAGTATACTACTACCAATAGTATACCAATAGGAATCATATTTCCTATTCAGAAAAGATTTGTTTCTTAATTAAACAATTAATTAATAAATTAATTAATTAAACAATGAAAACAAAATAATATTTAAGGCTTTTAAATCACCTTGCCGCCCCACATGTATATATTGGGCCAAATATTATTTTTCTTATTTCATTAAATCCATAGGACTTTAAATAAAAAGCCCACATGTGAACTAGACCCATTCTTACTAAAAGAAACAAGCCCACATGTCATCCATTAATATATAAATATAATTTAGCAGCCCATTACATAAATAATGTGCAAATTATATTCTTAATATATTAAATGCAATTCTAGATGGACCCTAAATTGGTCCGGTAGAATATATCAAGTGATCCATGCAAGTCCGTGTGGATTGGGGATCTTGGCGGGCTATCTAAATTTAAGCTCCAATAGACATAACCTAATCAAAATCAACAAATGATTCACTTAGGTCCGATCCATTAATTTTAGCTCATTCCACTAAAGAGCTAAAATTGAACTTTTAAATAAAGACAGAAAAGGAAGATGCTTCCTCATTCATACCCTAGACAATCATATTGGAGATAGTGTATCCTCGTGATTAATATCAGTAATCGCCAAGAGTTCATAGACCGCCTATAACTCTCCAAGTTACCATATTTACTCATATGACCACGTTTTGAACTTGGATATTTTGACTTGTCCAGAAGCCATGTTTTCAATAGACACTATTGAAAACTCAACGTTGAGATTTAATATCCAATTACCTCAAAACATCCATATGATGATATTATACTCTTATTTAATAAATGGAGCCACGATGTCCATATCTATAAATGAAGTCCTCTATCGATTAACAAATGAATATCACCAAACTATCGAGGATAGACTATGCGATATAATCGTACTCATTGATAGCTCAAATGATATCACCTGCAACCATAAGTCCATCATTTATCTCAGGATTAAGATAGACTCTCCGATTGTCCTGATAATGAAATTACTTTTATCTATTGACGGTTATAGATGAAGTATTTCATTTTGATCCAGTTCAATGCACCCAGTGCACTAGACTCTTTTGCTCGAAGACACTCCGATGCTTTTAGACTCATCATATCTCATTTGATCCCACTCAAATGCTAGCAAAAGAATTCTACAACTTTAACAAGATAAAGGTGCCCAACCTTTAACTTAAGTTGTGAACAATATTCAAGACTAACTAAAGAATTGTGTCTACCACATACATATCCAAATGTATGAACAATTCTTCTTTTCTCATAGTCTTTAGACCTTATGATTATTTACTTTAACAATTATAATATTCAACTATAAATGCTATAATATTTGTTTAAACCAGAAATCACTTTATTAATATGAAACAGATTGTTAAAAACAATATTACACTATTGCTATTGAGCATAATCCTAACACTTCATGGCTCATGCAAATGAATTGATGGGTCTGTGATGAGTAATACTTAGCCTAATTTTTTGTCCAAAAACTGATCTGAAATTATGTGGTAAGTGTCACATCATTCATTATATTATCTCATGATGTGCATTGCGATTACAATGCACCTGCCATACATTTGGGATGAATTTTGAACATAATTGTTAACTGCTTAAAAAGGCAGGGGTCCAAAGAAGAATTTTTCATCCTTGCCGAGACCATATAAAGTAGAGGGATACTACAAGGAGCATCCGGCTACCTCGGGAAGGAACCAGGATCGGTATACCCATGCACGCCACCTGTGAATCAGGATCGGGATCGGGGTCACCTAGATCCCCAGGTATCAGGAAACATTGAAGTCGAGGTCCAGAGGATCCTGCTACCACACCATCCTGGTTCACTGATACCTAAAGAGTATTGGTACCGCAGTCCAACAATGCATAATACCCCGGTATCACGATTCCCTCTTAGAACCGGTCTACTAGGCAGCAGGGATCATGGTAAACAAAGGAGTTTCCAATACGTCAAAAGAGAAGACTATCAAAAAAGAAATGACCGATATACCAATGGATTAGAGCCACGTTACAAAAAGAGCAGCATGCAATAACATCTGAACACAAGGAAAATTGACCTTTTCCCACCAATTATAAACTCCATTTAAAATGGGATTGGTCAACTCTGTCAATATCGCAAAGAAGGGAAACAAATCACTTGATTTTGGGATTATTCCCGCGTCTAAATGAAGCCACCATCAACGTCCCTTTGATTGTTAAATTGATTGACTGAATTAACGGAGTGGACAGCAAGAAAATGGACCTATAAATGTTACAAGACTATCGAAATAGAGGGGATGGAAACTTTTCCATTTATTGACTAGCATGAGATCGCCATCGCTTATTTTGTCAGAACAGCTTACCTAAACCCCCATAAAATCCTCATTGTATCATTCAAACTGCATGTTGTTATCAATAAAACAGAACTATTCTTCTGTCTTCATGATAAGACATATATTGTGTTAATTGGAATTTCACCCCTCTGATATTTTTCTGTTAACACTTTTTGGCGCCGTTTGTGGGAAGTATCCTCCCATCTAGAGAAATTGTCTAAGCTTTACCTAGGAAGCATGAAGACAAGAATCCGATCCTCTTAAGGGCAGCCTGACCCATCAGGGCCCCAATCCCTCGCCTTTACCCAAAGAGTCCAAAGGTAGGGAAGGGGATCAAGGAACCACAACTCGACACTAGTCCCTTCACCAAATGCACACTCCCCGTCCCAAGCCTCGGCTGTCCAGAAAACCAATGGGGATACCATGGAATAGTTGGCCGTTGCTTTTGTAGAGAGTATTTACCTTCGGATGATCACCTAGGAAATTCTTTTTGAGGCAACTAGGACCACGGGAGAGGCTGGACCGGGTACCTATATACCGGTCTTCTATAGACTTGGACCAACACTCCCAGTTTCAAACCACCCTGCGGATTTCAGACCTCGACAGGTAACTTCAGCGGTTGATATCCACCCCTAGGAGGAACCGGCCAATAGCAAGACCAGTAGCGGAGGAAAGGGCTCTACAGCCCGATGCCGATGGAAGTATCGGACCAAGAAAGAATCCCCGAGGAAACTGTCCTCAAAGAGGGGCGAAATGAGGCAATCGTTGTGTCAGAAACCTCGGACAACGAAGGTTCAGAAGCTCAGTCTAGGAATGGTGGACTGAGGCACCTTGAAGACTGGATGGCCAGGATAGCAAATGAGATCGAGGAGTCGAGAAAGGGAAAGCACCGGAAGACGTGGAAGGACCCTTTGGGAGAGTTGAATGCACCATTCTCAAGAAGGATTAGGGAGGCAAAGTTTCCCCCCCCCCCCCAAGTTCAAAATGCCAACCGAGAAGTATTCTGGATCAGAATACCCCTTGAGCCACTTAGAGAGCTTTGTACACCAGATGGAGATTCAGACGTTACCCGGTCAGCAATGTGCAAGATGTTCCCCTCAACCCTGACTGATTGTGCCAAGACTTGGTTTAGGAATTACCCTAGGTAGTGTAGACTCTTTCAGATAGCTCACCAAGGATTGATGTGCTCAGTTTCAGGGATTCAAATCTCGTCCCAAAGACCCCATCCTGCTCCAGTACCTGATTCGAGAAACGTGGGGAAACGTTGAGGCCCTATATGGAGAAATTTCACAAAGAGGTGATCTAAATGGGGGTGTTCGCCGAGAAGGAGACTTTGGCCAACTTCCGAAGAAGCTTATGGGCCAATAGGTTATTTTGGTCATTTATAAACACTCGCCTGAAACATACCAGGAAGCCTACGATAGGGCTTTGGAGCAGGTGGAGATAGACGAGTAACTCCGAACTAAGGTCGAGTATGATGAGGCTCGATCCGCCAAAGGCACGATGAAAAAGGTTCCAAAACCCATACTAGTCAAGAATTTTTAGAATCAACCCTCTTACCGGTCTACTTACCAGTTGTCTCCTTTTCCCCTAATCGGGAGCGGTACCCCGCAAAAAGAACCCCTCCTAGAACAACACCTCAACCAAGGGAAGTAGCATGGATAACATGAGAGGAGGACAGAGATAACCATTATACCCCTCTCAACGCATCCCGAGAGACCATATACCACGCCATCCGTGACAAGGGTTTTCTTAGGAAGCTCGGACCAATGAAGATCCTAGCAGACAAGAGGAACTGCTACAAATACTGTAACTTCCATGAGGATGTGGGACATAACATATTGGAATGCTATAGCCTCCACAACCAGATTGAAGGATTGGTAAGGAGTGGTCTTTTAGTTGAATTTTTGCAACAGGTGCGGGAAAAACATTGATTGCTCCACTTCTACACAAAGTGTAGCCCTAATTCCGTATCATTTTGAGTTCGTTTCTTGGGTAAAACCGGGTATTTAATATGATAAAATAAGTATTTCAGATATTTATGGAGTTCAGGGACATTGGCATAATTTTGGAGAATCAGAGGTCAAAGTGAAAATATGAAGAATAGATTGAAGATTATGTGATTAGAGAAGAGTTGAGGGGTGCCTTTTATAATTTTCCAGCCAACGCAGTGCAGCTTGCCACATCATTAATGAAACAGTGCGTTTCATGTTGGGCCTCTGCCCGACCTGGCCCAAGATCCGAGAAGCACATCAAGTTAGGCCTAGTTGCTGAGTGCACCCTAGTCTCTTACTAAGTGCACCTCGACACATCAGGCTGACGTCATCTTGATGTCAGCGTCTTCAACCTTAAGCATCCCGGTGCAAACCCGCGTGGGTCGACCCAACCTAGTCGTGACCCGACTTCTGACCCGGCCTAGTCCAGCTGTTTTTCGACTTGTTTTCCAACGGTTTTCTACCCAGATCGACGGTGTGGGTCCTCCCGGTTTATTTGGCACCCTTTTCATCTCCATGCACACTTTTCCTAAAGCTCAAATTCTCCCAAGCTTCCATGTCTTCCAAGCTCAAGCCACCTCTAAGTCCCCTACTGCGGCATGCAAGCGGCACCTGAGCAACATAAATCACCTAAGGGCATTGCGGTTGAAGTGTCACGGTTGTCCAACCGCGGCACCCTCGCGACAGAAACTCTTCAAGCTTGTCGCGGTTCCTATGTCGCTTCCGCCAACTGAGAAAAACCCCAACTGCGGCAGCCCATCTTTAGGTCATTTTGGACGAGATTTCAGCCTTATTTTGGACCCATATATATACTTCTCTTTATCTTATCACAAGGGAGGGAGAGACACAAAAAGTGATATGAAAATCATCATCCAAAAACCCTTTCATTTCACCTTCTTTTCCACACAACCAACCACTCCCAAAAATCCAAACACATCTCCCATTTTCCATTTTACCTCATCCACCATCACTCCACCTTTTGGAAAAAAAAAAAAGGGAAGAAGGATTAAAAGAGATGAAGATTCAAAGAAAGAGAGAAAACTCTCCATATAGTTTTCTCTAAACTCTTTCTCTTTTATTCTTTATAATAGTCATGTACTCATTTGAGATTATTTGTTGTATGGCTATTAGTTGTAATATGAGCTAAATATTTATTGCTAGGATTTGATGAAACCCCACTCTTGAATATCTATATGTATCGACCTTTGTTTATTCATTTTGTGCAAGTGTGGTTTGTATGGGTATTTTAGTGTGCTTAAAGCTTTCAATTGATTGATCTCCTTTTAAATGAATTTTTGTGGTGTGTTATGTACTGACCAGAGACGCACACCACATGTTCGATAAAATGCCCTTTATGCATGTCTAGAAAAGTAGATCTACTTAGGCTAGCATATAGGATTCGTTTAGTGCACCAATGTTCTTAATGAACTCATTCGTACATTCTGAGTAATCAAAACATAAGCTTGGGTATGCTTTGGGTGTAACCTATTCTACTTGACCGAGATTGTAGGTAAATGTTAGGGTGCATGAATCTATGAATTATATAGGCATATTTTAGGTGAGTAATTGAGTCTAGAGCGGAAGTCAATAGAGGGTGGGGTGTAGTCAAGTCCTAGCATCTTTTTCTCGATTATTAAATTTGAGTTTCTTTCTTGTTATTTCTCTCTCGCAATAGCATTTAGCATTAATCCTTTAATCATTTTAGTTTAATTTGCAAAAATTGGAAACCCTCATTATTGATTGTTTGAATAGCAAATAGGCTAGTCAATTTCGGTAATCGATCACTTGATCCCTTGGGAACGAACTTTACTTACTATTGTGCTACTCTCCGACCTCGTCCAATTGCGAGTGTCACTAAAGAGACTAGCCAAATTTTTGGTGCCGACCTACTTAGGCTAGCGTATAGGATTCGTTTAGTGCACCAATGTCCTTAATGAACTCATTTATACATTATGGGTAATTGAAAGATAAGCTTGGGTATGTTTTGGGTGTGACCTATTCTACTTGACCAAGATTGTAGGTTAATTTTAGAGTGCATGAGTCTATGAATTGCATGAACATGTTTTGGGTGAATAATTGAGTCTAGAATGGAAGTCAATATATGGTGGGGTTTAGTCAAGTCCTTGCATGTTCCTCTCCATTATCATATTCAAGTTTATTTTCGTGACTTTCCTTTATTGCATAAGCATTAATCCTTTAATCAATTTAGTTTAATTTGTTTAATTTGAAAATCCTCATTATTGATTGTTTGAATAGCAAATAGGCTAGTCAATTTCAGTAATCAGTCATTCGATCCCTGTGGGAACGAACTTTACTCACTATCGTGCTATTCTCAGACCTCGTCCTATTACAAGTGTCACTAAAGAGACTAGCCAATTTTTGGCACCGTTGCTGGGGATTGAGCGGAATGATTGATATCGATACTAGTTAGTTTATTGCTAATTTAAACCTTTTAATTTATTTTGTGTGTTTCTTTTCATAGGTATCATGCTCTTATATGTACCCATGTACAAGGAGCCAAAATCTTTACTTCTTGAACTTTTATCTGGAGATCGAAAGAATAGCTCAAAGAAATAGACGTGAGGCAAGATTGAGAAGAGCATAGATAGGTGATCGGAATGCACAGTTAGGACACATGGGTTTGACTCATGTGGCAAATCAAAATCAAGGGGAATTGCATCCTAAGGAAATTCCGGTTCAAGAGGGTTTGCCTCATGTTGGAGATGAGTGTACCCTATTGGATTACACAATGCCTAGAGGCGAGTAGAACATGTCATCCATTCGCTGACCAACAATTGCAGCTAATTCCTTTGAGATCAAGCCTTTGGTGATTCAGATGATTGGCACTAAGTGTATGTTCAATGGTTTGGCGAATAATGATCCAAACTTGCACCTTCAGAACTTCAACGAGATTTGTGACACCTTCAAGTACAACGGGATTCCCGATGATTTTATCAAGTTGGAGTTGTTCCCATTCTCTTTGGGAAACAACGCAAAGATATGGTTGAATTCCCAACCACCAAACTTGATCATTTCCTTTGATCAGTTGGCCCAAGCATTCTTAGAAATGAGATCATTTCTTTTCAGCAATTTGAGAATGAGAGTATCTACGAGGCTTGGGAGAGGTTTAAGGAGCTTCAAAGGAGATGTCCTCACAATAGCCTTGTGAAGTGGCAGACTTTGCAAGCTTTCTACCAAGGGATCACAGTGTCAACAAGGAATTTAGTGGATGTGACTGCGGGAGGTTCTCTAATGAGCAAGTTAATGGATGTGGCCTATGATCTCCTAGAAGAAATGACACTCAACAATAGCCAATGGGGAAGCCAGAGGCAAGTACCAAAAAAGATTCCGGGTGTGCTAAAAGTAGATGAGTTGACAAGTGTAAAGGCTTAAATGGCGGCACTTCAAAATCAAATGAACAAGTTGAGTGCAGGGTCTAGTAATGTGCAAGTAGCCCAATGTGAGTGGTGTTTGGGGCCACACTCTAGCATGGATTGTCAAGTTGGAAGTCTGTTTGCTTTAAGCTCGTCCAAACAAGTATCATTTGTGAACTATAACCGAAACTTCCAAAACCAACCCTAACAACAACACGCCAACCAAAATCCCCAAAACAATCCCTACTCAAACACATACAACCTATCATAGAGAAACAACCAAAACTTGTCATGGAAGGACAACCAACCCCACCAACCCCAACATCCGTAAAACCTCAACCAAAAACAACCTCCCAGATTCCAACAACCTCACCAACAAAACTACCTTAACCCACCCCTAAATAATCAAGTGGAGAAAAAGTCTAACCTAGAGGAAATGTTCTCTAGATATATAGGCAAGTTGGACAATAGAATGGAGACCCAAGACTTATCCTTGAGGAAGCTTAATACGAAGATTGACCAAGTTGCTCAACATTCACAAGCCTCAATCCAAAACTTGGAA
This sequence comes from Acer campestre, assembly GCA_954870605.1. NCBI lineage: Eukaryota > Viridiplantae > Streptophyta > Magnoliopsida > Sapindales > Sapindaceae > Acer > Acer campestre. Next base: position 16,422,749 of record OX940808.1, read on the forward strand.
ACGCAAGTCGAGCAATTGGCAAAGGCAATCAAAGGGAGGAAACAAGGGGCACTACCAAGCAACACAGTAGTCAACCCCAAAGATCAATACAATGCCATTTCATTAAGAAGTGGAAAAGAGGTTGAATTACTAGAAGACTTTGGGATGGGAAAAGAAGTTGTTGTTGAAGAAGAGGTTGTAGAGGAAAAGAAGAGTCCTAGCCATGATGACGTGCCCACCACATAAAATGATCCCTCTCCATAACCCCAAGTCAAAGCCTATGTCCCTCCCATACCTTATCCACAAAGATTGAAAAAACACAAGGAAGCTCACAATTTCAGTAAGTTCTTGGAGGTATTTAAGAAACTTCAAATCAACATCTCCTTTGCCAAAACACTTTCCCAAATGCCTACTTATGTGAGATTCGTCAAGGAATTGCTCTCCAACAAAAGGAAGCTAGAAGAATTCGAAACGGTCACTTTAACGGAGGAGTGTAGTGTAATCTTACAAAACAAACTCCCACCTAAGCTAAAAGATCCCGGTAAATTCACAATCCTATGCACCATTGGCCATGTGGAGTTTGGGAGTGCTTTAATAGACTCAGGTTCGAGCATAAATTTGATGCCATACTCAGTTTTCAAAAAGCTAGGAATGGGTGAAGTGAAGCCTATAAGAGTGACTCTTCAATTAGCGGATCGATCTATCAAGCACCCACATGAAGTTTTAGAAGATGTCTTAATGAAAGTGGGTAAATTCTACTTCCCAGTTGACTTTGTGATCTTAGAAATGGAGGAAGATTTTGAGGTCCATTGATTCTTGGGAGGCCATTCTTGAAAACTAGTGGAGCATTGGTTGATCACAAAGAGGAAAAGTTGACATTAAGGGTTGAAGATGACAAGGTTGTGTTTGACATGTTCAAGGTTGATAAGAGTCCTTCACTTCCCCAAACATGTTTGATGGTTGAGGTTGTTGATCCTCCCATAGGGGAAACTTTTAGAAGTGGCACTCCGAAAGAGTTGCCTAATCCTTGTGTGGTTCATGATGCTCCAAGAAAGAAGATGAAAGTTGTCCACAAACCGGGCTCTCATGGAGTTATGAACAAAACCCAAGTGACTCCCCCGGATAAAATTGAGAAGAAATTGGACAAAAGGGACAAAAGGAAGAAATCATGCATGGTGGACCAAACTAGATTAGTGAACGGATTTTGTGTGAGGATGTTCTATGCCTCACATAAGTTGAGAAAGGAAGGTGGTGATGATGTTGCACCAACCGTTGATCCAGATTGATGAGAGGAGCAAAATGCGTCTAGCCGAGACGTTAAACCAAGCGTTTGGTGGGAGGCAACCCACCTAGGTAACTCTTCTAATTTTAAGTTATTTTTTTTATTGTAATTTTGTCTTTGTTGAGTCTTATTTTTCTTGCTTAGTTTAAGTGTGTGGCGTTGTATTATGCCTAGTTTTTAGGTCTGCAACGTACTTGTATAGGGTTGCGTTTGGCCTCTCTCCCACTTCTAAGCTTATATTGTCCAATCCGCTTATGTGCAAACATTGGGGACAATGTTTCGTTTAGGTTTGGGGGTGCAACCATTCTTTGACCATTTTTGCATGATTGTTTTGTTTGTGCTTATTTTAGTGATTTTTTTTTCTTTTCAAATTTCTGCATGTTTGTGTGTTTTGTCCGTTCTCCTGTTTTCGAGCAAAATTTTAGAGCATTAGTTTGCTTAATGAGATACTTTTTAGTTGTGCCTTTTGAGGCAATTTTTGCATGTGTTGAACCCCTGAGTCTAGGCAAAGGTTGTGCTAACTAAAGCTACACCACATTGCTTGCACGCACCCTACCAGACTCGAAAGTGTCCAAGTAATTGGGTATCACGCTTAAGATGTCTATATCATTAATGGAGACTACCTACGTGAGGCTAGAGCCTAAATAGTGTCCTTATGATTGTGGTTTATTTCATTGTTTCATCTTAAACACTCTTCCTGTAGATAAATAGGCATAAATAAAAAGGACCTCACTCCATACTTTGGACTTTAAAGAACGCCATTTAAAGAGCATTACCTTTGTTTCACCTTTGTTTGCTTGCTTAACTTGTGCCTATAGAGATGACGTAGGCTATGTGTGTTAAGTCACTACAAATATCCCAAACACGTCCCGTGCCTTGTGTGTGTGCTTAAATGTCCTATCTATGCTGACCTACAAACTAAACCCCATCACTATATCCTCCCATGTCATGCATATCACCATATCTTACATAAACACTAGACCATCCCATTTGCTACGATTATAGCTTGTTATCATATCATAATGAAGCTCAAGAAAAATCAAAAGTGTAAAAATAGCATGTACTCAGGCTAGAAGTGTAAGTTGTGCGAAGATTAAGGCTCAGAATATATGAAAAATTAAAAAGTGCTCAAAAGAAGAATAGCACAAAAAGCCTTCTAAGCTCTAAAGTGTAAAAGTTGCCAAAATATGAAGCAACTTAAAATTTAGCACAAGATGATTAATTGAACAATTCATGCCTAGACGCTTTATTTGTGATGAGCATACCAAAATAGAAGTTTAAAGCATAATCGGTAGCTAGCCCATAATCCCGTACCCACCTAGCCTCTCCACCACCAATTCACCATAACCCCACTTGAAACTTTAGAGAAGTCCTAAATGATCTTTAGGAGGAGTTTTAGCTTGTTGATGAAGGTATCAAATGATGTTTTACTCTTGTTCTTAATGTCCAAATCCGTTCTTGTGGCCCATTTGTATTTAAACATTAGCGGTTTTTTAAAATTTGTCCTATGTGTGTAAAATTTGAAAATTCTTGTACTTAATTTCCAACTGCTTATGTTTGTTGAGTGAGCCTAGGTTCTGAGTGGTAAAATGAGAGAGATCCGGAAAGGTATAGAGTCGAGGCGAAATGCTATCATGAGACTCTTATGTTCGATGTTTTTTGAAGCTTTGTTCACTAAGAAGTATGGAATTGCAATCTCTCTGGTTGTAGCACCTTAGCTTGCACTTCCCAAGCCTTTTCTTAGGGGTCTTATCTTGCATGTGACTCAATTCGGTTTGCCCATCATTGCATCTTTGTTTATAGTTGGCTCAGCAGGAAAGACGTTTGTAGGTGTCGAACTGTAAACCCTCACGAGACTTCACTCGTCCCACTAGGGATCGCCTAAGGGTTTAAAAGACTTATCGTGTGCGTTTTATTTATTTATTTATGTTTTTGCTTTCTTTTGTTTTATTTTTCTCTTTTTGTTTGTTTGTTTTGGTTTTGTTCGAGGACGACCAAAAGATAGGTTTGAGGGTATTTGATTGCTCCACTTCTACACAAAGTGTAGCCCCAATTCCGTATCATTTTGAGTTTGTTTCTTGGGTAAAACCCGGTGTTAATATGATAAAATAAGTGTTTCAAGTATTTATGGAGTTCAAGGGCATTGGCATAATTTTAGAGAATCAGGGGTCAAAGTGAAAATATGAAGAATAGATTGAAGATTCTGTGATTAGAGAAGAGTTAAGGGGTGCCTTTTGTAATTTTCTAACCAACACAGCGCAGCTTGCCATGTCATTAATGAAACAGTGTGTTTCATGTTGGGCCTCTGCTCGACCCGGCCCAAGATCCAAGAAGCCCATCAAGTCAGGCCTATTGCACCCTGGTCTCTCACTAAGTGCACCCTGACACATCAGACTGACGTCATCGTAATGTCAGCGTCTTCAACCTTGAGTGACCCGGTGCAGACCCGCGTGGGTCGACCCGACCCGACCCGACCCGTTCGTAACCTGACTTCTGACCCGGCCTCATCTAGCCATTTTTCGACGATTTTCTGCCCAGATCGACGGAGTGGGTCCCCCCGGTCCGTTTGGCACCCTTTTCACACCTCCATGCACACTTTTCCTAAAGCTCCAATTCTCCCAAGCTTCCATGTCTTCCAAGCTCGAGCCACCTCCAAGTCCCCTACTGCGGCAAGCAAGCGGCACTTGAGCGACAGAAATCACCTAAAGGTGCCGTTGTCCAACCGCGGCACCCTCGCGACAGAAACTCTCCAAGTTTGCCGCGGTTCAGATGTCGCTTCCGCCAACAGCGAAAAACCCCAACCGCGACAGTCCATCTTTAGGTCGTTTTGGACGAGATTTCAGCCCTATTTTGGACCCATATATATACTTCTCTTTATCTTATCACAAGGGAGGGAGAGACGCAAAAAGTGATCTCAAAATCATCATCCAAAAACCGTCTCATTTCACCTTCTCTTTCACACAACCAACCACTCCCAAAAATCCAAACACATCTCCCATTTTCCATTTTACCTCATCCACCATCACTCCACCTTTCGGAAAGAAAAAAAAAAGAGGGAAGAAGGATTGAAAGAGATGAAGATTCAAAGAAAGAGAGAAAGCTCTCCATATAGTTTTCTCTAAACTCTTTCTCTTTTATTCTTTATAATAGTCATGTACTCATTTGAGATTATTTGTTGTATGTCTATTAGTTGTAATATGAGCTAAATATTTATTGCTAGGATTTGATGAAACCCCACTCTTGAATATCTATATGTACTGACCTTTGTTTATTCATTTTGTGCAAGTGTGGTTTGTATGGGTATTTTAGTGTGCTTAAAGCTTTCAATTGATTGATCTCCTTTTGAATGAATTTTTGTGGTGTGTTATGTACTGACCGGAGACGCACACCACGTGTTCAATAAAATGCCCTTTATGCATATCTAGAAAATTAGACCTACTTAGGTTAGCATATAGGATTCGTTTAGTGCACCAATGTTCTTAATGAACTCATTCGTACATTCCGAGTAATCGAAACATAAGCTTGGGTATGCTTTGGGTGTAACCTATTCTACTTGACCGAGATTGTAGGTAAATGTTAGGGTGCATGAATCTATGAATTACATAAGCATATTTTGGGTGAGTAATTGAGCCTAGAGCAGAAGTCAATAGAGGGTGGAGTGTCGTCAAGTCCTAGCATCTTTTTCTTGATTATTACATTTTAGTTTCTTTCTTGTTATTTCTCTCTCGCAATAGCATTTAGCATTAATCCTTTAATCATTTTAGTTTAATTTGCAAAAATTGGAAACCCTCATTATTGATTGTTTGAATAGCAAATAGGCTAGTCAGTTTCGGTAATTGATCACTCGATCCCTTGTGAACGAACTTTACTTACTATTGTGCTACTCTCCGACCTCGTCCTATTGCGAGTGTCATTAAAGAGACTAGTCAAGCATCAAGATAGGGAAGAAGGTGCATGGTGAAATTCAAGAAGCAAAAGAAAGGAGAGATAAGGGAAAGGATCTAATGTAGTAGATCCAGATCATTAACACCATTAGCAGAGGCCCTACACTAGCAATAACCTCCAATAACTCAAGAAAGAACCATGCTAGGAAGATCCCTTGATTCACCAATGGTCACGATGTACTCCGGGTCACTAAGGGATCCTAAGACTCTCTTCGTGCAAGCCAGATCATATTCACGGAAGAGGATGTCTACAAAACGGTGCAGGCACATGATGACCCAATGGTGATCACATTGCAAATAGCCAATTTCCAGGTTCACCGCATTCTGATTGATACCGGGAGTAGTGTTAACATCCTGTTCAAAGGAGCATTCGAAAAGTTCAACGTAAAGATCTCCTTCTACAATAGCTGCACCACACCTTTGTATGGATTCACAGGTGACTCACTGATGCCAATTGGGTCAAAGATCCTACCAGTGATAATCGGAGAAGCTCCTTTCCAGCAGAACATAATGATAGACTTTGTTGTGGTTGATACCCCATCCGTTTACAATGATATCTTGGGAAGGCCATTTCCGTCAGGAATTAGGGGAATGCTATCCATCTACCATAATGTGTTGAAATTTTTGGTAGGAACCGGGGTGGGAGAAGTTCGAGGAGATCAGCAAGCAGCCCGCAGATGTTATGTGGTGTCCACCAACCCTACTACGCTAGCCAAGCAATGCGCGCATGTAACTGATAAACCAAGCAGAGAGGTACCAGAGGAGGACCACGATATCCTGGAAGAAATAGAGGTACCAGACATGATTGAGGAAGAGCCAAAGGAAGAAGATCGGGGATGGACCAACGAGCACCCCGTTGAGGAATTGAAAAAGATACCCATTAGGGAGGACGATCCCACCAAGGTGATGAAGATAGGAGTGGCGTTGGAAAGCAAGGTCAGGGAAAACTTGGTAGGGCTCCTTAGAGAGTATAACGACATATTTGCCTGGAGCCATGATGAGATACCTGGTATTCCCCTCACCTTAGCCACCCACAGGTTGGCAGTGGAGGTTGGCAATTGAAGCAACCTTCAAACTGGTCAAGCAAAAACGAAGACACATCAACACCAAATGGAATGCTAGGGTGTAGGAAGAAGTAGACAAGCTCCTAAAGGCCAAGTTCATTAGAGAATCCCGATACCCCGAATGGATAGCTAACATGGTCATGGTTACCAAATCCAATGGGAAATGACGTATGTGCGTGGATTACACTGATCTCAACCGGGCTTGCCCGAAGGATAGCTTCCCTTTACCCAAGATAGACTAGTTGGTTAACTCCACAGCCGGGTACAGACTCCTAAGTTTCATCGGCATGTTTTTTTGATCATGATGCATCCTGCCAACCAAGACAATACCAGCTTCATCACGGGGCAAGGCCTCTACTACTGCAAGGTAATGTCATTTGATCTTAAAAATACAAGTGCCACTTACCAACGGCTGATAAACAAATTGTTCAAAGACAGATAGAGAGATCCATGGAAGTATATATGGACGACATTATCACTGAGTCCCAGATGGCAGACCAACATCCTGATGACTTGTGCTAGACTTTTCAATTGATAAGGAAGAACCAGATGAGGTTGAACCCTGCTAAGTGTGCTTTCGGGGTAGCAGCTGGGAAATTCCTTCGGTTTATGGTACATGAGAGAGGAATTGAGGCCAACCCCGAGAAGATCAAAGCTATCCTAGACCTCGAATTTACTACCACTCTCAAGCAGGCGTAAGGACTAACTAGCAAGGTGGCAGCACTTAATTGCTTTATATCCCGGTTTATAGATAAGTGCATTCCCTTTTTTAAGATTATTAAGCAGGGAAAGAAAATGAGGTAGGATCAAGAAAGCGAACATGCTTTCCAATCTTTGAAAAGATATCTAGTTAGCTCGCTACTACTAGTGAAACTCATGCCAGGGGAAGAATTACAACTCTACTTTGCTGTATTAGAGACCTCTACAAGCGGGGCTTTAGTAAAGATGGTAGTCTGCAGGGGAGCCTACAAACTAGAAGACATGGAGGGCTACCCTATCGACTACACCTGGAATGTTGATCACCTCAAGAGATTTTATCCGTGAAGTTTGAAGAAGCGGTCAGTTTTTCGATCAGTATCATCTTAAGTTTGTATAACCCTGAATTTGCTTTGTATAACCTTAAAAATCAATAAAGAAGTCAGTTTTTACTCCTACTTGTTTCTCCTATGATTGCCTTCGAAATTTTGCCTACGATCGCCTCAAGACCAGGAAAGCCACATGGCACTCCCGATGCCTTGGACAGGACCTACCTCTCTCCAGGAAGGGTCTAGTGCACAAGTGGCCTTAGTTGCCTACCAGACCAAGGATCTGGATTCACGGCCCTGGTTGCCCGCCGCATCCTCAAGGCTAGGAGAGCCTATACGACACTCCCGAAGCATTAGACGGAACCTAATCTCTCCAAGGAAAACTTACTGCTAAAGTGGCCTTAGTTACCTACTAGGATCAGTTCGCTTGAGGACTGGGATTCCTTGTGCAGGAATGCCTGGTACCTTGATTTGCTTGGTGGAAGACCTGATACAAAAGTGACCTTAGTTGCCTACCAAGATCAGTTCGCCTAAGGACTAGGATTCCTTACGCAGGAAATCCTGCTACTATGATTCTTCTCATGAAGACCTGACGCAAGAGTGACCTTAGTTGCCCACCTGGGTCAGTTCACTACGAACCAGGATTCCTTGCATAGGAATGTTTGGTACCTCGATTCACCTTATTGAAGGTTGGGTGCCAAAACAGCCTTAGTCACCTACAAGGATCAATTCTTTTTTACTGGTGTCAGACTAGCCTTTGTGCAAATTACTTATAAAATTCATATCACAGTCTTACAACAACAAAAGGGGATTATCCCTTAGACCATCTCTGGAATTGGTAAAGATTTGATACCATTCTGGATAAGGGGAAAGCATAATGCCTATCAATATCAGCACTTCAAGAAAGTTTCATAGGGATTATAGGCGAGCATCTAGGTACTAAATCCTACCAATGCCTAGCATGAACACAGGAAATAGTATATGTGCAAAAAAGAAAGTTTTCCATTAATCATGATGGGGCCCAAACCCTATTTTTTGGGAAATAACATGATCAAACAGTAACAAAACATCGAGGGAGCCCAAACCCCATTTTCGAGCTATATACAAAAAATATAGTAAACACGTCATGTTGAGGGATCAGCATCCTTCTCTCCTCCTGCTTTCTAGCTCGTGCCTACAACATTACCATCCTAAACCTCTTTAGTCCCTACAACCCCTGGATCAACCATGGTCTCTTTAACTCCTGACACCCTTGGTTCTACAGCAGCTCCTATCTCTTTTCCTGGTTCAGTAAGAGCCTCCACCTCCTTTGTATGATCACCATGATGAGCAGGAGGGTCAATGAGCACTTTTTCAATTGTTTCTACCGGGTCGGTTGGAGCAGATAAATCGGACTCCTGTGACAAAGAGGAAGCAAGGATAACAGTAGTCTGAGAATGATCCACCTAGATTGGGGCAGCCTCTGAAAACTGGACAGCCTTAGCTATAATCTCCTCACGGTCCCACCCTAGGGTTGAATGTAAATCAAAGGGAGGAGGGTGATTGTTCCACTTCTACACAAAGTGGAGCCCAATTTCCTTATCTTTTTTAGTATGATTCTCGGGAAAAAACCGAGTGTTTAATGGCTTGTTTGAGGTTTTTAAAGAATAATTTTGATAGCAGGGGTGTTTTGGTTCTAAAGGAAAGATCTAAGGGCTCAATATGTAATTTTTGAAAGTTTGGAGGCTTTGATCAAAGCGTCGCGGTTGAAGCGCCGCGATTGTACAAAAGCAGTAGTCAAGCGATAGAAATCACCTAAAGGCGCCGCGGTTGAAGTGCTGCGGTTGAAGAATTGCGGCAAGCGGGCGACAGAAACCTCATAAGGGTGCCGCGGTTGGTGACTGCGGAAATGCCAACCGTGGCAGTCCGCCTCTTCGTCTTCCAGAAGGATTTTTAGCCCTATCTTAGGTCCCATATAAATACATCTCTTAGGTTTTTCAAAGGAACTCTCTCTCTTGCTCGAAAATTACACAAAAACTCCACATTTACTCATTTCCTCTCACAACACCATCCCCATCCTAAAGCCTACGAAGATCCCACATCTCCCTAGCATCCAAATACACCACTCACTTCTCTTTTCCAAAACCACCATCATTTCATCTTTTGGGCAAAAGAGAGTTGAAGAAGGAGCTTGGAAAAAGAAGAGCAAATCAAATGAGGAGGAGCTACTCTACATAGTCTCTTCTATTACTTTCTCTCTTTATGTTCTTTATGTTAGCCATGTATTAGTTTAAATTTTGTGATATGAGCTAAACTCTTAGTGCTAGGATTTGATGAAACCTTACCCTTGACTATATATTTATATTGACTTTTGTTTATATTTTATGTGCAAATTGTAGTTTGTATGGGTATTTTAGTGTGTTTAAAGCTTTCAATTGATTGATCTCCTTTTGAATGAGTTTTAGTGGTGTGCTATGTACTGACCGGAGACACACACCACGTGTTCGATAAAATGTCATCTATGCATGTCTAGAAAAGTAGACCTACTTAGGCTAGCATATAGGAATCGTTAGTGCGCCAATATCCTTGATGAACTCATCCATATCCGGGTAATTGAAAGATAAGCTTGTGTATGTTTTGGGTGTAACCTATTCTACTTGACCAAGATTGTACGTTAATGTTAGGGTGCATGGGTCTATGAATTGCATGAGCATGTTTTGGGTGAATAATTGAGTCTAGAGCGGAAGTCAATATAGGATGGGGTGTAGTCAAGTCCTAGCATATTTCTCTCCATTATCACATTCAAGTTTATTTTCATATTATTTCCTTTATTGCATTATCATTAGTCTTTTAATCAATTTAGTTTAATTTGCTTAATTTGAAAACCCTCATTATTGTTTGTTTGAATAGCAAATAAGCTAGTCAATTTCGGTAATCGGTTACTCGATCCCAGTGGGAACGAACTTTACTCACTATCGTGCTACTCTCCGACCTCGTCCTATTGCGAGTGTCACTAAAGAGACTAGCCAATTTTTGGCGCTGCTGCCGGGAATTGAGCGGAATGATTGATATCGATACTAGTTAGTTTATTGCTAATTTGAACCGTTTAATTTAGTTTGTGTGTTTCTTTTCATAGGTACCATTGCTCTTGTATGTACCCATGTACAAGGAGCCAAAATATTCACTTCTTGAACTTTGATCCAGAGATCGAAAGAATAGCTCGAAGAAATAGACGTGAGGCAAGGTTGAGAAGAGTAGAGATGGGTGATCGGAATGAACAGTTAGGATGCATGGGTTTGCCTTCTGTGGCAAATCAAAATCAAGGGGAATTGCATCCTGAGACAATTCCAGTCCAAGAAGGTTTGCCTCATGTTGGAAATGAACGCACCCTACGGGATTACACAATGCCTAGAGTCGAGCAGAACATGTCATCTATTCACCGACCAACAATTGCAACTAATTCCTTTGAGATCAAGCCTTCGGTGATTCAAATGATTGGCAGTACATGTATGTTCAATGGTTTGGCGAATGATGATCCAAACTTGCACCTTTAGAACTTCAACGAGATTTGTGACACTTTCAAGTACAACAGGATTCCCGACGATTTTATCAAGTTGACGTTGTTCCCATTCTTTTTGGGAAACGACGCAAAGATATGGTTGAATTCCCAACCACCAAACTCGATCATTTCCTTTGATCAGTTGGCCCAAGCATTTTTGAATAGATTTTTTCCACCAAGGAAGGCTGCCCGCCTTAGAAATGAGATCCTTTCTTTTTAGCAATTTGAGAATAAGAGTTGATGCATTAAAATCTGTATTCAATTTACTAAGAAAGTTCGTTCACTGGGATCGGCGATTCTATCGGTCTAATGCCAATTAATCTAGCAATGATTGACTCTAAATGCGAAAACCTAAATTGCATAATGCTTTGTTTTGGAAATTTGATGAATTCTAATATTAACCCAAATTATGATAATCTGAACAAAAGACTAAAATCAAATCACACAAGGGATGAATAGATGGGGAGAAATACTAGGGAATCGATGCACCTTTCTTAGTTACTCAATGCTCACAATCAGTCTCAATAAACACTTCAATCTAGTTTAGGGCTTATTTTGATGATAAACAACTAAAAACGAATCTCTTTCCCACCACTCGCACAAAGGCCATGTGTCAAGTTACGGTTAGAAATCCTTTAGAACAAAACTCTAAGCCAAATCAATGCAACAAGGCCTTGCAAACATTAATTTTTAAGTCTATTAAGCTTATGATCATAATTTAAATGGAAAAGGTCATTCACATCTAAACCCTAATTTCATAGATAAACTAAATCACAAACCCATATCAATTAAGGCCACAAAATAATATGAATAAGTAATATAGAGCAATTAATTCAATAGACAAGACTAAAACCCAATTGATTAACAAAAGATAGACTAATTGTTCACGTAGAGTTATCCAAAATTGGTTACATCAATCCCCTAGTTAAATGTTTAGTTACACATCAATGGAGAGAATAAAAACATAGAAGAGAAGAAGAAAGAACCCATGGTGGCAATCTGATCTTGTCTTGAAATCCCTGTCGTCTTCTTACTTTCCAGGATTCTCCAAGGATGAAAGAAAGAATGGTTTGGTATTTTCACAGTCTCCAACCTCTCTTAGAACACCCCTATGTGTTCTATATATAACAGCTCAAAGATAGGTCACTCGCTAACCTAGACGAATCAGGTTTAGAAATAACCGCTGCATGTACCGCTGGGTAGGTAAGTTGCCTACCCCATGGAAAATATAAGGTGACACCTCTGGAGCTGACCACTTAATGCACCGCTTGGTAGGCAGTTGCCTACCCCGCGGTAATTTGGACGATGCACCTCTGGACTTTGACGCAGGATGTGCCGCTTAATAGGTACTTTCCTAGGCCGCGGTAATTCATGGGAATTCCTCTGCAGTTGGTCGCTTGATGTACCCCCAGGTAGGTAGGTTGCCTACCCTGCGGTAATTGGCAAAATTGCCCTTTTCTTCATCCTTTGACACCATTTCTTCCATAATCAGATATTTGCGCCACTTCTATTTAAAGAGACCTGCACAGCTCATCAAACACATCAAACCACCCAAAAGGGCCTTAAGAAACAAGCAAAAATGACAGGAAAAAGGGCCAAAATATAAGTAAAATCTAGACTGATCAAGAGTATCTATGAAGCTTGGGAGATATTTAAGGAGCTTCAAAGGAGATGTCCTCAATATGGTCTTGTAAAGTGGCAGACTTTACAAGCTTTTTACCAAGGAATTACGGTGTCAATAAGGAATTTAGTGGATACGGCTGCGGGAGGTTCTCTAATGAGCAAATCAATGGATGCGGCCCATGATCTCCTAGAAGAAATTACACTCAACAATAGCCAGTGGGGAAACCAAAGGCAAGTACCAAAGAAGATTCCGGGTGTGTTAGAAGTAGATGAGTTGACAAGTGTAAAGGCTCAAATGGCGGCATTTCAAAATCAAATGAACAAGTTGAGTGTAGGGCCTAGTAATGTGCAAGTAGCCCAATGTGAGTGGTGTTTGGGGCCACACTCTAGCATAGATTGTCAAGTTGGAAGCCCGTTTGCTTCAAGCTCGTTAGAATAAGTATCCTTTGTGAATTACAACTGGAACTTCCAAAATCAACCCCAACAACAACATACCAACCAAAATCCCCAAAAAAATCCCTACTCAAACACATACAACCCGTCATGGAGAAACAACCAAAACTTGTCATGGAAGGACAACCAACTCCACCAACCCCAACATCTGTAAAACCTCAACCAAAGACAACCCCCCAGATTCCCACAACCTCACCAACAAAACTACCCGAACCTACCCACAAACCTTCAAGTGGAGAGAAAGTCTAACATAGAGGAAATGTTCTCTAAATACATGGGTAAGTTAGACACAAGGATGGAGACCCAAGACTTAACCTTGAGAAAGCTTGATACAAAGATTGACCAACTTGCTCAACATTCACAAGCCTCAATCCAAAACTTGGAGATGCAAGTCAGTCAACTTGCTAAGGGACAACAAGGAAGACAACAAGGCTCTCTACCAAGCGACACAACGGTCAACCCTAAAGAGCAATGCAAGGCCATTGCATTGAGAAGTGGTAAAGAGGTTGAACTACTGAAAATCTTTGGGAAGGAAAAAGAAGTTGTTATTGAAGAAGAGGGTGTTGAGGAAAAGAAGAGTCTGAGCCATGATGACATGCCCACCATATCAAATGATCCTCCTCCAAAAGTCCAAGTCAAAGCCTACGTCCCTCCCATTCCATATCTACAAAGATTGAAAAAACACAAGGATGCTCACAATTTCAATAAGTTCTTAGAGGTATTTAAGAAGCTTCACATCAATATCCCCTTTGCTGAAGCACTTGCTCAAATGCCTACTTATGTGAGATTCCTCAAGGAGTTGCTCTCCAACAAAAGGAAATTAGAAGAATTCGAGATAGTCGCATTAACAGAAGAATGCAATGCCATCCTACAAAACAAACTCTCACCTAAGCTAAAGGATCTCGGGAAATTCACAATTCCATGCACCATTGGCCAAACAGAATTTGGGAAAGCATTGATAAACTCTAGGGCAAGCATAAATTTGATGTTATACTCTGGTTTTCAGAAGTTAGGAGTGGGGGAAGTGAAGCCTACTCATGTCACCCTACTCATGTGTAACGTTAGTGACTATGCGGTGGGCGCCATATTGGGTCAAAGAGAAGAAAATTGCCAACATGTTATCTACTATGCAAGTCATACATTAAGTGAGGCACATGTCAACTATGCAACAACTAATTGTTGGCCATCGTGTTCGTTTTTGACAAGTTCAGGTCATACTTAGTGGGATCCAAGGTAGTTGTCTATACAGACCATTCAGCCATAAAGTATCTTCTAGCAAAGAAGGATGCAAAGCCAAGGCTAATAAGATGGGTGCTACTCCTCCAAGAGTTCAACCTCGAAATTAGAGATAAGAAAGGGACCGAAAACGTGGTTGTAGACCACCTTTCGAGGCTTGAGAGGGACGACAGTGGGAAAGTGGATGAGCCTATCAAGGAAGAGTTCCTGGATGAGCAACTTTTTAAGTTGCAAAGCCTACTAATTCCATGGTTCGTCGATGTGGTAAACTACCTAGCTAGTTGGTGTAGCGGAAGCTCTACGAGAAAAACCTTTAAGAAACAATTAGTGCAACCTACTAATATTCTGTTGATCCGTGCACAGATGCCAGAATATTAGGCTTCAATACGACAATCTTCGGGCACGAAGGATGTGTAATTGGATAGTTGGAGAATGAATTCTCTGAAATTTTATTGAATCAAAAACTGAAAAATAATGACAGCATACATGTCTATTTAAAGGAAACAAACCCTAACCCTAATCCAAATCCTTGAGGAGCAAGGAACGGTCTAAAAACCCTAAATAACAAAAATTACCAAAAATGGAAAATTTGAGTTAAATGCAAAAACGAATAAAGCTAACAATCCTAAGCAAGCTGGAATTGACGGAAGTCGATTCGGACTTGGAAAACAAAAGTTATTGCAAAAACGAAACTTTCCTAAAACGGTAAAAACGGCCTTTTCGAGGCATAAACGATGGAATTCGGCTAAAAAAGGGCATGCCTCATGACCATAGGTCATGATTTTGAAAGCTCTCGCCGATTCGCTTCAACAGTAAAAGTTTCACATCGATCCGACTCCATCGCTCGGACTAGTAGGATTGAAATGGCCTATTTCCTTGGTCTTTTTCCTATCCAACCCCTCCATGTAGTCCAATGCCAAGGCTGCTGCATCACTAGTGATATAGTGCCCCCAGAACTAAATGTGCACTAAAAGAGAAAATTCTTTACTGAGTTGAAATTCTACTTTTGGGATGAGCCGCTCTTATTCAGAACATATAGAGATGGAGTAATTCACAGATTCCCAAAGAAGAGATGCTAGATGAGTGTGGAGGTCATTTTGATGCTTCACGAATGGCTAGAAAAGTCCTCCAATCAGGCTTTTGGTGGCCATTTCTATTCAAGGACTCGATGAGCTTTGTAGAGGCATGTGACTGGTGCCAAAGAACCGGAAACATAACTAAGAGAGACGATATACCGATGAACGTCATGTTAGAAATGGAACTCTTTGATGTCTGAGGCATAGACTTCATGGGACCATTCCCAACATCCTTTGGGAAGTACATTCTAGCTATCGTAGACTATGTATCTAAATGGATAGAAGCAATAGCCACTCCAACATGTGAAGGAAAAGAAGTGACAAGGTTCTTGAAAGAGAACATCTTCACCCGTTTCGGCACACCACAAGTAATAGTGAGTGATGGAGGTTCTCACTTTTGCAACAAGAAGTTTGAGGCTTTATTGAAGAAATACAGAATGAAACGCAATGTCACTACCCTGTACCATCCACAAGCTAACGGTCAAGCCGAAGTCTCGAATAGGGAAATTAAGAGTATCTTGGAGAAAACCGTGGGGATTAGAAGGAAGGATTCGGCCAAGAAGTTGGAAGATGCCTTGTGGGCTTATCGAATGGCCTACAAAACTCCGATTGGCATGTCTCCATTCTGGCTAGTGTATGGAAAAGCTTGTCATTTGCCTTTTGAGATTGAACACAAGGCATGGTGGGCGATTAAGCTCCTCAACATGTTCATGAAAGAGGCCGATGAAAAGAGGTGCCTTCAATTGAGTGAGCTAGAGGAGCTTTGACTTGAATCATTTGAGAACTCAAGGATCTTCAAGGAGAAGACCAAAAGGTGGCATGACAAGAGAATAGAAGCCAAGGAATTAAGAGTGGGTCAAAAGGTGTTTCTTTTCAACTCTAGGTTGAAGCTATTCCTGAGCAAGCTAAAAAGTTGATGGATGGGTCCTTACACCATCACTGAAATTTTTCCAAACGAAGCGGTGGAGATCGAAAATGACAAGAAGGAAAGGTTCAAAGTGAATGGGCAGCGGCTAAAGATCTTTTGGGAGCTTGAAAATCAAAAGCTCAAGGAGGTGGTCCGCTTCCAAGAACCACCCTAAGCAAGAAATCTAAGGGAGGTACCATCTCTTGTACATATTAGCTTTAGTTTTTCTTTCAAATTTTTCTTTGTTTTATTTCAATCCTTAGTTTTATTTTTGTTTCATTACCTTTCTTGTGCTTAGAAGGATAGTTTATGTATGTTTAATGTGGTGTGTAAGTTGTTTTTCTTATAGTTTGCTAGTGCATTTTCTAGCAAGCTTAGGAGGCCTAGCTCCAGGGTGTCGCGGTTGACATGCTGTGGTTGGCATAACCGTGGCAGTCAAGCAACAGAAATCCCCAAAGATCTCTGTCGCGTGGCTGCCACGTGGGTGTCGCTTGGAAGTGGAACCGCGGCAGTCGAGCGACAGAAATCTCCAAGGATCTTTGTCGCCTAGCTTCCGGGTGGGTGTCGGTGGAAGTGGACCGCGGCAAAACGATCACTTAAGGAAACGACGTCGTTTCAACCAAAACACAACCGTTTTGGTGCTGCGGTTGACCAACCGCGGCAGTCAAGACTGTGGCACACTTATGGTATAAATATGCTCGTCTGGTTAGGGCACCACATTTCCCCCAAAATTTTCAAAAAAAGGCAGCAGCCTCCTCTCAAGCCACGATTGGCCTCCATGTGAAATCGGTAATGCCTCTCTCCATTCACTTGTTTCTCTTGGTTGCCACTGTTCCCATACCCCTTTCTTTCCCCTCCTTGAATCCTAGGGCTAGTTTGGGCGAATTTGGGGAAGTTTTTATGTGAAATAGAGGTTGCTTATGCTTCATGTTTGAAATTGATGTGTGGGTTGAGATGTGATAGTGGTTTAAAGGTCTTGGCATGTTTTTTCTTGGTGATTTGAGTAATTATTGCATACATTGTTTGAATTAGTGAAGCTAGGCTGAATTTTGGGGTGTTAGTGCTTAGTTGTTGTGAAAGAAAGGTGCTTGGAAGTTTTTTTTTTTTTTTTTGTTTTTTTTTTGTTTTTTTTTAATTGTGGTGGTTTGTGGCTTGAGGGTACCCGTGGTGTATCGGGTTACCGTTGGTTGTGGTTGGTTGGGTACCGATGTGCTATCGGAATTGTGTTAGAATTGTTGAAGCGGCACAGTTTTCTGAGTGTCCAAATGGCAAGAACGAAGCAAACTGCAAGGGTTGATGAAGTGGGTGATTCCAGTACGTCTTTCAGGTCGAGTAGGGGCGCGGGAAAAGGGCGACAGCTAACTCCCCCGTGTATGCAGAATCCGGACTTTCATAGCCTGTTGGCTAAATGGGCTAAGAGGAAGATAATCCTAGAAAAGAGGATAATTGTTTTAGAATTGGGCCAGACACCGATTCTTTAAATGATTAAGAGGAGAGGCTGGTAGACCTATGTCTAGCACCCCCCCCAAGTATTGCAGACGGATTGTATAGGAGTTTTGTGAAGGAATGGTCCCAAGGAACTATCCGCTGGGTGGCGCAGTAGAGGAGTTTTGTGAAGGAATGGTCCCAAGGAACTATCCGCTGGGTGGCGCAATATGGGTACATGGAAAGGAAGTCAAGATCAACGCCTCGGACATCAACAGGTATTTCAGGACTACTATGCTATAAGAAGATCGAGAAAGGATGTATAGGGGGTTGACGAAAAACGACATCTTCACCAAGATGAATGTGGAGTTAGCAAATGCTTTGATAAATCATCCGTTGCCATTTTGGCACACTAGGTCCAGCCCTCTGAAGCAGTCAAAGATCCACATTGACTTGGCCTTCTAGCATGTATTTATTTCCTATTCGCTGAGGCCTTGTAGGCACCGCACTACTATAGCCTATGAGGTGGCACAGCTGCTTTACTGTTTGCGCCATGACCAGCCGATCGATATTGGTGTGCTCATCAAGATGGAAATCCACAAGTGTGGAAAGGATGAGAGCAAAAAGGAGGCAATGGGGTTCCCTAGCCTGATTACCCATTTCTGCATATAGGCAAGTGTTGATCTTTCTGCAGAAGAGATGAAGGAGCCTCCCATAGGCATATGAATCAATCAGTGGTGTTCACTATACCATAGTAGGGGACTGAGAAGGCCTGGGGGACATAAGAGAGCTCGAATAGAAGATGCAGGTTCAGGGTCTGAGTCAGAGGCATAGGCTGAGGGTCCAGAGCCAGAGGCTGGGGATGGTGAGATGCTATCAGAGGATGATGAGAGCCGAAGCAGATGGTCACTTTGTTGTCAGCACTGAAGCTTACAAGAAAGCTTGAAAAGAAGGAACGGGCAGCTGCACGTGCAGAGCAGATCGAGCAGATTAAGGCTACCAAGGAGGACATCCTGAGGGAGATAGCAGCTTCGGAGGGCAGGACAATGGCCATGATCAGTGAGGTGGAAGATGGCCTCATGCAGGACTTTGCTGAGCTTATGATTAAGCTCCACGTCTCCTAATACAATAGACAGAAGAAAGCCCATCCTATCCCAACAGCTCGTCCTCGCCCGATCAGTGGTCCCATGATTTTAGATGAAGAAGCTCAGGTGCGCATGACTATGGAAAGGTCCTTGAAAAAGCAGGCAGATAGAGAGGCTATGTCAAGCAAGGGCAAAAGAAAGTTGTCGGGGTCCTCATAGTCACATTCCACCACCCTTTTATTTATCTTGTTTAGCTATGTTAGTTCAGTACCTTTTTAGTCTTATTTTGTTTACTTTTGGATATTTTGTTTACTTTTCGCATTTGGATATCTATGCTTTTGAACTCTTATTTCGTGTTGTTATCTTTTTTGTTGCTTAGTTTAAGTGTGTGGTATTGTTTTGTGCCTAGTTTTTAGGTTTGCAGCGTGCTTGTATAGGGTTGCGCTTGACCCCCCTCCCGCCTCTAAGCTTATATTGTCCAATCTACTTGTGTACAAACATTGGGGACAATGTTTTAGTTAGGTTTGGGGGTTCAGCCATTCTTTGACCATTTTTGCATGATTGTTTTGTTTGTGCTTATTTTTGTGATATTTTTTCAAATTTCTGCATGATTGTGTGTTTTGTCCATTCTCCTGTTTCGAGCCAAATTTTAGAGCATTAGCTTGCTTAATGAGATGCTTTTGGTTGTGCCTTTTGAGACAATTGTTGCATGTGTTGAACCCCTGAGTCTAGGCAAAAGTTGTGCTAGTTAAGGCTACACCACATTGCTTGCACGCACCCTACCAGACTCGAAAGTGTCTAAGTAATTGGGTATTGCGCTTAAGATGTCTAGATCATTAGTGGAGACTACCCGCATGAGGCCAGAGCCTAAATAGTGTCCTTATGAGTGTACTTTGTTTTATTGTTTCATCTTAAACACTCTTCTTGTAGATAAATAAGCATAACTAAAAAGTACCTCACTCCATGCTTTGGACTTTAAAGAATGCCATTTAAAGAGCATCACCTTTGTTTCGCCCTTGTTTGCTTGCTTAACTCGTGCCTATAGAGATGACGTAAGCTATGTGTGTTAAGTCACTACAAATATCCCAAACACGTCCCGTGCCTTATGTGTGTGTGCTTGAATGTCCTATCTATGTTGACCTACACACTAAACCCCATCACTATATCCTCCCATGTCATGCACATCACCATATCTTACATAAACACTAGACCATCCCATTTGCTACGATTATGGCTTGTTATCATATCATAATGAAGCTCAAGAAAAATCAAAAGTGTAAAAATACCGTGTACTCAGGCTAGAAGTGTAAGTTATGCAAAGATTAAGGCTCAAATAAAAAGTAACTAAAAATAAATAAATAAATAAATAAATAAAAAAGCCTTCTAAGCTCTAAAGTGTAAGAGTTGCAAAAATATAAAGCAACTTAAAGATTAGCACAAGATGATTAATTGAACAATTCATGCCTAAATGCTTTATTTGTGATGAGCATACCAAAATAGAAGTTTTAAGCATAATTGATAGCTAGCCCATAATCCCGTACCCACCCAGCCTCTCCACCACCAATTCACCATAACATCACTTAAAGCTTTAGAGATGTCCTAATTGATCTTCAGGAGGATTTTTAGCTTGTTGATGAAGGTATCAAATGGTGTTTTGCTCTTGTTCTTAATGTTCAAATTCGTTCTTGTGGTCCAATTGTATTTAAACATTAGCGGTTTTTCAAATTTGTCATATGCGTGTAAAATTTGAAAATTCTTGTGCTTAGGTGTCGTCCTGCAGCGTGTTTTCAGCCTGTTTTCATTTTTGTTTTCAAAAAACGATTTCGAATACGCGTCCTGTAAACCGTTTTTCATTTTATTTTTGAAATACAAAAACAAAATGAAAAACAAAACCAGTGTTAAAAGTGGAAATTTTGAAAAACAAAAAAATCTTGTTTTTGATTTTGTTTTTGTTCCATAATATTAATAATATTTTTTTTCTTTTTTCTTTTTCTCTTGAACCAGGTATCATCATCTTCATCTTCTTTCTTCATCATCATCTATCCCCTCCTTCTCGCCTCCGATCATCCCTGCCTGCCGCCGCCTTCCGCCGGTCGCCGGTCGTCGGTCGCTGCAGCCATCGCCGCCGTCTTCTTCTTCTTCCTCTTCTTTTTCTCCCTCTTCTTCTTCTTCTTCCCACCGAGATCGGCTCTTCCTCCCGCTGACGAGATCTTCTTCTTCTCGCCGAAATCCGCTCTGCATCTCGCCGCCGTCTTCTTCTTCTTCTTCCTCTTCCTCTTCCTCTTCTTCCTCTTCTTCCTCTTATTCTTCTTCCTATTCTTCCTCCCGCCGACGAGACCTCTTCTTCTTCTTCCTCTTCCTCCCGCCGACGAGATCTATTCTTCTTCTTCTTCTTCTTCTTCCTCTTTTTCCCCTTCCTCTTCCTCTTCCTCTTCCTCTTCCTTCCGCCGCCGATCGGCGCCGATCTGGTCTCCGATCGGTGTCGATCTGGTCTTCTTCTGCTTGCCCTTCCTCAAGTCTTCAACAGTAAAAAATGTTTTGATTTTAATTATTTAATAATTTATTTATAATTATTATAATATTAAACAAAATTTAAAAATTGATATTTTGATTTTCGAAAATTTTCGGTTTCCTACCGGACGCGTTTTTTCCATTTTTATTTTCAAAATACGGATTCCAGCAAATGCTACCAAACGCTTGTTCGGAATTCAAAAACAAAACCAAAAACACTGTTTTCATTTTCATTTTTATTTTCGAAAAACAAAAACAAAAAACGGCTGACAGGACGGGCCCTAAATTTCCAACCGCATATGTTTGTTGAGTGAGCCTAGGTTATGAGTGGTAAAATGAGAGAGATCCGGAAAGGTATAAAGTCGAGGCGAAATGCTATCATAAGACTCTTGTGTTCGATGTTTTTTGAAGCTTTGTTCACTAAGAAGTATGGAATTGCAATCTCTCTTGCTGTAGCACCTTAGCTTGCACTTCCCAAGCTTTTTCTTAGGGGTCTTATCATGCATGTGACTCAATTCGGTTCGCCTGTCATTGCATCTCTGTCTATAGTTGGCTCAGCATGAAAGACGTTTGTGGGTGTCGTACTGTAAACCCTCACGAGACTTCACTCGTCCCACTAGGGATCGCCTAGGGGTTTAAAACACTTATCGTGTGCATTTTATTTCTTTATGTTTTTGCTTTCTTTTGTTTTATTTTTTTCTCTTTTTGTTTGTTTGTTTTGGTTTTGCTCGAGGACGACCAAAAGATAAGTTTAGGGGTATTTGATTGTTCCACTTCTACACAAAGTGGAGCCCCATTTCCTTATCTTTTTTAGTACGGTTCTCGGGAAAAAATCGAGTGTTTAATGGCTTGTTTGAGGTTTTTGCAGAATAATTTTGATAGCATGGGTGCTTTGGCTCTAAAGGAAAGATCTGAGGGCTCAATGCACAATTTTGGAAAGTTTGGGGGCTTCGATTAGAGCGTCGCGGTTGAAATGCCGCGGTTGTACAAAAGCGGCAACCAAGCGATAGAAATCACCTAAGGGTGCCGCGGTTGAAGTGCCGCGGTTGAACAACCGTGACAAGCGGGCGACAGAAACCTTATAAGGGTGCCGCGGTTGGTGACCGCAGAAATACCAACCGCGGCAGTCCGCCTCTTCGTCTTTCAGAATGATTTTTGGCCTTATCTTGGGTCCCATATAAATATCTCTTTTAGGTTTTTCAAAGGAACTCTCTCTCTTGCTCGAAAATTACACAAAAACTCCACATTTACTCATTTCCTCTCACAACACCATCCTCATCCTTCAAAACCTACGAAGATCCCACATCTCCCTAGCATCCAAATACACCACTCACTTCTCTTTTCCACAACCACCATCATTTCATCTTTTGGGCAAAAGAAAGTTGAAGAAGGAGCTTGGAAAAAGAAGAGCAAATCAAATGAGGAGGTGCTACTCTACATAGTTTCTTCTATTACTTTCTCTCTTTCATGTTCTTTATGTTAGCCATGTATTTATTTAAGTATATTCATTATATGGCTACATTTTGTGATATGAGCTAAACTCTTAGTGCTAAGATTTAATGAAACCCCACCCATGACTATATATTTATATTGACTTTTGTTTATCTTTTATGTGCAAATTGTAGTTTGTATGGGTATTTTAGTGTGCTTAAAACTTTCAATTGATTGATCTCCTTTTGAATGAGTTTTAGTGGTGTGCTATGTACTGACCGGAGACCCACACCACATGTTCGATAAAATGTCATCTATGCATGTCTAGAAAAGTAGATCTACTTAGGCTAGCGTATAGGATTCGTTAGTCCGCCAATATCCTTAATGAACTCATTCATACATTCCGGGTAATTAAAAGATAAGCTTAGGTATGTTTTGGGTGTAACCTATTCTACTTGACCAAGATTGTAGGTTAATGTTAGGGTGCATGAGTCTATGAATTGCATAAGCATATTTTAGGTGAATAATTGAGTCTATAGCGGAAGTCAATATAGGGTGGGGTGTAGTCAAGTCCTAACATATTTCTCTCCATTATCACATTCAAGTTTATTTTCATATTATTTCCTTTATTGCATTAGCATTGGTCCTTTAATCAATTTAGTTTAATTTGCTTAATTTGAAAACCCTCATTATTGTTTGTTTGAATAGCAAATAGGCTAGTCAATTTCGATAATCGGTCACTCGATCCCTATGGGAACGAACTTTACTCACTATCATGTTACTCTCCGACCTCGTCCCATTGTGAGTGTCACTAAAAAGACTAGTCTGAGGGAGAGCTTGAGCAACCTCATGGTAGGCAAAGAAGTACCCATCCCCAAAGGAGGTGTCCACCTTGGCCTTTAAAGCCCTGGCCATATCACGTAGGGCCTGATTCTCCTGCTGCATCTGGATCTTCTTTACCTTCAGGGTGTTCCTCTCTGTAGCACGGCATATTGACTTCAGCCTTTCCGTGTCATAGACGTGGCTTATCCGCTCCTGGTCCACCAGGGTGTCATCTCTATCCTTCTCAGCTTCAGTCACGACCTTAGATAGGAATTCCATACTTTTTTTAGTTTGGGCCAGCTCCTTCTTGGCCTCTCCCAACTCAGCCTTGGTAGCATTGGCTACCTCTTGAAGAGCTGTAACCTGCTGTCCCTTTGCCAAGGTGAATTTGAAAGCCTACAAAAGGAAAAGGTAAGTACCCTTATTAGAATTGCACCAAACAAGGAAGAAGACTGAGAATCATACCTTGGCTAGAAGAACAGCTCCCTTTGTGACCATGATATCCACAGGCATGGAAGACAGCATGCAGACCGCCACTGGGACACGCAGCCGTAAATTGAGATAGGATTTCATCCTGAGTCCCTGACTGCCATCCCGTGATCGTGAACTTGAAGGAAGATCAGTAGAGGGAGTAGTCACAGCACCAACGCCCCTCTCCCTTTCCACCACAAGTGGATGACTGGTAGGTACAAATAAAGGAGGAGAAGAAGCAGGCTATGAAGGTCCTACAACAGGGGCAACCGGTGCTTGTCTTTGGACTAGGCCAGGAGAACCCCAGACCCTTGCAAGGCTCGCGACCATCTCAACCAAGGTAAAACGAAATGAAGAAGGAGCAGGAGGACAAAAAGGGGACCTTGATAGAACCATGGGTGGAACTGTTGTAGGCCGACTTATCCTAGACAGGTCATTGGTACCGGTACGGCGGTACCAGGAAGGATAAGGGATACATCAGAAGAGGTCCTTTTAGGCACTGGTCCTGATGAAGAATGAGATGAAGAAGGAAGGGCAGTTATAGAGACTGTCAAAAGAAAAGTTAGTACCAAGAAGAGAGATTCATAAATTAAGAATAAGTAAGGGGAAATAAGCTACATACCCGGATAAGCAAGGGAGACCCTGAGGTAATGGTCTACCCTGTCAGCTTCAAAGGCATCGGAGGTGGGGTACTTCATATTCACATAGGACCGAGCCATGTTGTTCTTCAAGATGCTTTTTACCTTCGTAGATATAGATCCCATCTCCCACTATTCCTTCCCACTAAATTGAGTGGTGACTCAGAACTCAGATCCATCAGTATGAAGCAAGCTACCACAATCACCACCCATGACAATCCAATCGTTGCGCCAGGGATGGTTCAACTTCTAGTTGGCTCCAGGAATTGAAAATTTTATGGGGTTGTTAGGCCTAAAGTAAAATTGGCATTTTGGACTAGGCGCCAACGTTGCTACCTGTAATATATACCAGATTTCATCGAAACCTGGTTCCCTGGTCACCTTGTCTAGCTTGTACTGCTATCTCCAGAGCACTAAGAATCCAACCAGATTCTTCCAGAACCCTGGCGTGAGTTGAAGTGGAACAAGCTGAAGGGCAGGAAGCACCCTATGAAGAGTGGGGTGGTGGGGTAGCTTGACCCCGCATTCGAAGGCGGCCATGTGAATGGGGAATTGGCCTGTATGAGGGGAGAATATATCATACCCCTGATACAGAAGAGAGAGAATGATGTCAGGAGCAATCTGGTAATCCTTCCTCAAGCGTTCAAGGGTATCGATGGTACTGGTAGAGCCAGGAACAATCTGGGAATCATGATAAAGAGAAGGGACCCAACCTACCACCACTTGGGGATTTATAGTTGGGGCATCCCCTTTCCTAGCCTCGACGGCTGCGTCATCCATGTCTTCATTAATAAGCTCGATCGGAGCATCATGGTTGTTGCTTAAGCCTAGCCCAATGGCCGTGTTCCTATTACAATGACGATGTTGGGGTGGAGCAGAACTCTCCACGACGTCATCTCCACCATGCCCCCTTTTCTTGGTAACCAGTTGAGAGCTGTCAACTGAATCCTCACTACCATAATTGAGGAGTTTGTTAAAACTATCAGACAACATTGTTAAAATTTAAAAGGAGGAAAAAAAAAAGATTTTTTCTCGATTCTTGAAAGAAGAGAAGGAAGATTTTTCTGATATGTTGAAAGAGAAGTAGAGTTTGCTTCTGAATTTTGAAACAGTGTGGGTGAATGAAGAAGAGGAGTAAGGTATTTATAGAGTAAAGCAGACGGTTACCGAAACAAAAAAGGAAATAGGAATTGAATGACTGGAGACATGGGAGTGACGGTTTCGAGAAAATCGCACCAAAACGTCCCATTCAAACAAGTAGGTCACTTCTCGCCTGACGCGTGGACAATGCATCAATTACAAGTGTACTAGGAGGAGACTTCTTCCTAGGCAATGGAAACCAGCAAGGTAGGATGAATAAAATCCTTCAAGTGTTGTAGATATCCTGACTCCAACCCCAACCAAGTACTGGTGTTCAAGTCAAGGGGACTTCTGTTAACTGCCTAAAAAGGCAGGGGTCTAAAGAAGAATTTTCCATCCTTGCCAAGACCACATAAGGTAGAGGGATACTACAGGGAGCATCCGTCTACCTCGGGAAGGAACCAGGATCAGTATACCCATGCATGCCACCTATGAATCAGGATCGAGATCAGGGTCACCTAGATCCACAGGAACCAGGAAACATTGAAGTCAAGGTCCAGAGGATCCCGTTACCACACCATCCCGGTTTCCTGATACCTAAAGAGTACTAGTACGGCGGTCCAACAATACATAATACCCCGGTTTCATGATTCCCTCCTAGAACCGGTCTACCAGGCAGTAGGGATCATGGTAAACAAAGAAGTTTCCAATATGTCAAAAGAGAAGGCTATCAAAAAAGAAATGACTGATATCCCAAGGGATCAGAGCCACGTTACAAAAAGAGCAGCATGCAATAACATCATAACACAAGGAAAGTTGATCTTTGCTAGCCACTTGTAAACTCCATTTAAAATGGGATTAGTCAACTCTGTCAATATCGCCAAGAAGGGAAACAAATCACTTGATTTTAGGATTATTCCCACGCCTAAATGAAGCCACCATCAACATCCCTTTGATTGCTAAATTGATTGACTGAATTAACGAAGTGAACATCAAGAAAAGAGACCTATAAATGTTACAAGACTCTAGAAAGAGAGGGGATGGGAACTTTTAACCACTTATCAATTAGCACGAGATCGCCATCGCCTATTTTGTCAGAACACCATACCTAAACCCCAATAAAATCCCCATTGTATCATTCAAACTGCATGTTATTATCAATTAAACATAATTATTCTTCTGTTTCATGATAAGACATATTGTGTTAATTGGAATTTCACCCCTATGCTATTTTCATGTTAACAAAAATATTTGGGCTAAGTAGCATTGCTCGTTTTGAATTTAGTTGCTCATACTCCATTTTTCGCAAATATCCTTTTAATTTATGATTTGGTAGAATCGTGGTTGAGTTGGCAACTTGAGTTTTTTGTTTTGAAGTTTAAATGATATGCCATGTACATTTTTCTATGCTTTCTGTACCTGTAGGTACAGGCCTCCTCAGGAGGTGTTTCAAATGGAACAAGTCACTGGATATGTAAGTGAGCACCATACATCAGAACTGGCAAGGAATAGAGATGTTGTTCAGCATTCTGAAAACAAAATTGATTGGGTAAATTAGCCAAAATAGCCTTTCCCAACAATGTGTTTCTAGGAAATAGCCCCTTGGTAAAAAAATTGCTGATGTAGCTGCTTTCCCAACCCCATTTACAGTTATGCCCTTAAGTGGCCCTCAAGTTGAAATACCCGAAATGCCCTCGCTCAATGTTTGAACAAATAAAACTTGATCACATTTACTGAATTACCCTCCCATTCTGATTCCCCACAAAGTGACTAAATTACCCTCTGATTTCCCACAAAGTGACTAAATTTCCCTCTGAAAATCCCACAAAAACTCTGCTCTGTGATAATACAAACGGTCACAACAAGAACAACCAGAAAACCCAAAGTGAGAGGAAGGAGAAGCAAAGCAGAAGAAGGTCGCTGTTGCGTTGAAGGTCGCCGTTGCCCTCGTCGCCGTCGCAGAAACTCTGTTCTTTGAAATCGCAAACCCAAAACTCGAAACTCTGCTCTGTGTGAAACCGCAAACTCAGACAACTTCAAACTAGAAATAGAGAGAGAAAGGAGAAGCACAAGGTTGGTGTTGTCGCCCTCACGTTGCCGTCGGCATTGAAGGAAGCACCCAAACCCAGACAATAACAAAGAAATCGCAAACCCAGTCAACAAGAAACCAGAAATTGAGAGAGGAAGGATAAGCAGAAGTTCGTCGTTCTCCTCGTCGCCGTCGCCGTCGCCATCGGCATTTACGGAAGCACCCAAACCCTAGAAAACGCAAATTCCTTTGAAGGTACTAATTTGTTGGAAATTGTGGTTTGGGGTTTTTGTTGGAGTTTGTTCGTGTATGTGTTTTGGGATGGTAGATTGTTCTGTTGTTTGTGTTTTTGACGTGTTTGTATATGTATTTGGAGCGTGTGTGTTATGTTTGAAGGGCAAGCATTATTGATTGATTGCTGTGAACTACACTGGAAATGTTTTGTTTTGGGTATTGGGAGGGAAGAAAAACGTTTGCAGACAGTAAAGACTTATTTTGCATGTAGTGAAGAAAAGCATTATTGATGCATGTAATTTGTGTGCCTAGGATTGATTTATATAAATAAGCCTAGGACTGGATGCAATGTATGCATGTAATGTGTGAGCCTAGGACTGGATGCATGTATTTTTTTTATTTTATTTCTTAGCAAGTATGTATGTATTTTGTGAGCCTAGGAATCAGCTGCTGATGTTGAATGAGAATGCATGTAATCTTCGAGCCTTGGACTGATGATAAATGCATAATTTTGAGCCTAGGACTTGATGCAATGAGCCTAGGAATCAGCTGCTGTGAATGTATGCATGTAATGTGTGAGTCTAGGACTGGATGCATGTATTTTTTTTTTTTTTTTAGCAAGTATGTATGTATTTTGTGAGCCTAGGAATCAGCTGCTGATGTTGAATGAGAATGCATGTAATCTTTGAGCCTTGGACTGATGATAAATGCATAATTTTGAGCCTAGGACTGGATGCAATGAGCCTAGGAATCAGCTGCTGTGAATGTATGCATGTAATGTGTGAGCCTAGGACTGGATGCATGTATTTTTTTATTTTATTTTTTAGCAAGTATGTATGTATTTTGTGAGCCTAGGAATCAGCTGCTGATGTTGAATGAGAATGCATGTAATCTTTGAGCCTTGGACTGATGATAAATGCATAATTTTGAGCCTAGGACTTATTTTCATAAGCCTGGGACTGATGTTTTCCTTTTGTTTTCTTTGTTTAGATGCCGAGGAAAAATCCGAATCCAAACATGTGGCGGTTCCCAGACCATGAGAGCTGGGTTCCTGCTAGAGTAAATAGTTGGAGTAGCCAATATTTCATGACAAACTTGAAGGAGGTCCTACAGAAATTTGGGTTGGAAAAAAAATTCGAGGAGGGCCCCTTCGGCATATATTTGAAGTTGACAAAACCGTTGACACTTTACGGGCAGCTTATTCACAATATTTTGAAAAGAGAAATAATTCTCCCCAAAGGACAAAGAGAAGATGAGATGTGGTTTGGGTTAGGGAATTCGCAAGCCCGTTTCGGCCAAGAGGAATTCTGTTTATGCAGCGGGTTGAATATGGGATAGCTGCCCCAAGGTTTTGCTAACAGCAACAAAGTACCAGATGATTCGATGCTTAGAAGAATGTTCAATGGAAAAAGGCCGACTGCTAAGGTATTGTACGCCACATTGAGGAAAATGACGTCTGAAGAGAGTGAAGATGCGTACAAGATGTTGAATATATACATGGTGAGCCAATTCTTTGGCACGGATGACGGACGGACCACAGCCATCCCGGGGTGGCTGTTTACATTAGTCGAACAGGAAGAAGAATTCAAAAAATTTCCATGGGGTTCTTACATTTTCAGTTTAACATTTTATTTTCTGAAGGGTATATTGAATGGACGGCTGCTCAATCTGAGAGGTCAAGCAAAGAAGGAAGACAAGAAGGGGAAGCTGCAGAAAATGAAGAATGCAGTAGAAGAAGAAGAAGACTTAGAAGAACAAGAAGAAGAAAAACAAGACAAGAAGAAAAACAAGAAGTTAGTAGAAGTGAAAGGGAAAGGGAAAGGGAAAGGGAAAGGGAAAGGGAAAGGGAAAGGGAAGCTGAAGAGAGTGGAACAGAAGAGTGTGCAAGAGAAGAAAGATAAGAAATCGAAGTATTATACCTACAATTTGTCCGGGTTCCCTCTAGCACTTCAGGTAAGGTTTAAATGAAACTAATACAGCATATTTTCAGCATAGCAAAACTGTTACTGTGTTTCCCGTTTCATACTTTGTTGAATTGTTATTGTGTTTCCTATATTGATATTAGTTAGTTGAAATTGTATAGGTATGGGCCATAGAGAGGATAATTCGTTTTGATGGTTTGGTCGGACAGAGAGTTGGTACGGGGTATCCCCGGTTCAGTAGATGGGCATTTGATGAAAGGATTCAAGATATTGAATCAACATTCAACTCCCAGGTGTGTACTCAATGACCCTTTTTTTTAGCTATATAGGGATAATTATCTTTGGAAATTCGGTAATAATTGATAGTTCCCAATATGCAGATGGCTTTATTTGATTGGGGAGTTGAAAAGTATGAAAAGGGTACAGATTACTTCAAGTCATTGAACTTGAAACGCGTGTGTCATCCACTAACTTCAAAGAAGAGAGAGAAGTTGGCTCTTCCACCACCTCCAAGTAAAGTGGAAGAAGAGGTTGTTGGTGGTGATGACGATGAAGTAAATGACAGTGATGGGATTGACGCTTCTATTAAGAAGCGGGAGATAGGAGGCTCAGTGAGGAAAACTAGAAGTACATTTTCGGGTGAATATCCACCCCCCCTTCGAAGAAGCATCTATTCCCCGATGGGAATTCTAAGGTATGATTCCATCTACACTATTTGGTTTTAGACTTATAGTAAGCTATTCTTGTATGTATTGTAGTATTAATTATTGCATAATTCAGGTGTCTTCCACAATCCCAGAATTATATGCAGAGTTACGTGCTGCTATAGCTGATAGCGAGCAATGTATTGTTCACTTTTGTAAAGATGAATTTGCAAAGATTAGAAATGAGATGAAGGTTAGATGCATAAAGTTGTTGAAAAACATATTATTATTTATATATAATACTGTAGTCGTTAATAATACCACTAATTTATTGATGTTGAATTGTTGATGTTTAGAAGGATGGTAATAAAGATGCTGCTGCTGTTGGTGATGACAAGATTTCTGATGAGGCCAATGTTGGTGTTCATAAGGCTACTGATGAGGAGGGTCTTGGTGGTTATAAGGATGTCGATGATAAGGCTATTGGTGGTGATCAGTCTATTGATGATGTGGATGTTGGTGTTGATAAGTCTGGTGATAAGGCTGCTGGTGTGCAGGAGGATTATGTTGATAAGGTTGCTGGTGTGCAGGAGGCTGCTGGTGTGCAGGAGGATTGTGTTGATAAGGTTGCTGGTGTGCAGGAGGCTGCTGGTGTGTAGGAGGATTGTGTTGATAAGGCTGTTGGTGTGCAGGAGGGTGCTGGTGAGGAGAATGCTGATGATAATGCTGGTGTTGAGGAGGATGCTTGTGATGTGAGCAGGAATACTGGTGATAATGCTGGTGTTAAGGAGGATGCTTGTGATGTGGCTGCTGCTCAGGAGGATGTTGAAGAAGTGACTCAGAAGCAAGATGTTGAGAAACATGAGGATGTTGTTGAGGCTCTTTTGGCTGTTAGGTCTACTGCAACCGAGGGTGATGTGATGCTCGAGGTACATTCTATAAATATAATAGTGGTTTTGTCATTTATATCTATAACTAAGGATAATAGTGTTTATGTTAGTATATGGTCGAGGCCTGGGAACAATTATGTTCGGCCTGGGAAAGGATTGTGTTAGGGGTTAGGGAACAATTCCCTTACGCCTGGGAACATTTCTTTAAGAGTGTTTATGTTATGTATATGGTCGAGGCCTGGGAACAATTGTGTTCGGCCTGGGAACAATTCTGTTAGGATTTAGTGAACATTTCTATAATAGTGTTTTTGTGATGCATATGAGTATAGCAATGGTTTGTACTTTACTACATATTTAATTGGCTTGTAGGACTCGGGGGATAAATCTATCATTGACTTGGAAGAATACCCATCCCCGGTGTTTTTCCTAGGCCAGAACTTCCCCAGTAGTGTTGTGGCACTTACTAAGGCGGACCCGAATGTTGAATATCGAGACGTTGACAAACAAAGGGGTCGAAAGCGGTCAAGGTATCTCGATGACCCATACACAGATCCGATGCCAAAGAAAACAAAGAAATCAAAGGCAAACGAGGAAGATATAGACCTAGTTGAGTTCACTTCTTTCCTGAAGAACAACGACCAAGTTAGGTAATATTCCATTCCTATGATCTGTTGTATTCATTTTTTAATATCTATACTAATGTTATGTATCTATTTTTTAATAGTATTTATACGGGTCAAATCATTCCAATGACGCGTTAACATTTTAAAGACCTGGTCAACGTCGAAACGTGGATTTCGGAATTGGTAACATAATTTAACTAGGGGACTATCTATTTCTTCCTGGTTATTAACCCTTTCTGTAACTTATTTTGTAACATACATTACTGCATATACACAGAACATTCATTCATACTTTGATATCCTATGGAGGAGGCGATCCAGCAGTGAGTTGAACTATGCGCAGAATATTGGATTTGTGAACACATGTTTCTTCGTAAGTATCACCGTAGTTATCTGATACAGTATGTGAAACAGTTTTTGAAAATGTGTTTTTGCATGTTTATGAAAAAGTGTTCATGAATGTATTTTTTGATGACAGCCAAGCATAAGCAAGATGTGGGCAGATGAAATGAAACTGCTGGACACCCAGAGGGACATAGCCCGAGAATTGAAGGAAGACCAGGAAAGAAGTCAGCCAATAGAAACTAATTCTCCTCCTTCTCCTCAAGCCAAAAAAGATCGAAAAAAAAAAGTCAAGAAGACCAGTGATCCCTCTCAAAAAGCTGTCAATGTCTGGGAAGAGTACCCAGAATTCCTTCCTTTAAATTACCATCCCAGTTCAGACATCTTGAGACATGTTACAGGGACTTAACTTCTATACCCTCAACCTTGGTGGCAGTTGGATTCAGTAAGTTGTTGGAAATGATGTTGTGTTGTCATTATCTTATCTAATTCCCGAAATAATTTGCATCGCTTCTACAAACAGGTGCTCATTTCGTGCCACGTTAATGATGATCATTAGCTGTTATGCCATGTAATGCTGAAGGAAGGAAAAGTATGGGTTTATGACTCGTTGAATGAACGGAGGAGCGGATATAGTCCTCGGCTGAAGGATATTCGAGGCCTGCTTTACCTATTTCCATCTGTGTTGAAGCATGCAGGGTACTACGAACATATGAAGATGGATCCTCATGGGACCCCATTCACAGCTCAAAGCATGCATAGTGATCACATTCCACAACAAGATGATGGGTATGTTTGACATATTTATTTACTTTTTCTGCACTTTATTTACTTTCCTACAAATACTAATGTATGACATTTCCCATCATTTAAACAGAAACATTTGTGGTGCCTTTTTAATGAAGTATGCCGAGTTGATTATGGCTGGAGTACCAACTCCATGGAAAAGTGTTTTTGGACAGAAGAATATCAAAAACATCAGAAAGGCCATTGCAATTGACATTTACACAAATGGTCAACTCCGTAACTCCCCATAGACTTCTACAGCTTAGGAATCATGTACAGCTTAGGAATCATGTAATTTGTTCAAAATGTTTTCTTTAGTTCAGAATTGTTGGGAAATGTTTATGATGTATTTTGTTTAGGATTGTTAGAAAAAATCTGTTAGGCCTGGGAACAACTCTTCAAGTGTTAATGACTGTTCCCAGGCTTACGGTAATTGTAGTCACCAACAATGTTCCCAGTCACCATCGTTGTTACTTGATGTATTTATCCAATAACTTTGATGCATTAGATGATCTTGAAATTAATGTCACATGCTGTAATGAGAGACTAATTCACACTAGATGCATATTTATATATGGGGATATATATATACATATATATATATATAAATAAATATATACTTGTTCCCAGGGTAAGGACTCTAGGCCTAGGAGAGTTGTTTACAGGCAAAGGAGAATTGTTCCCAGGCCCACGATAGTATTTTGTTTAGGATTGTTGGAAAAAACCTGTTAGGCCTGGGAACAACTCTCCTAGGCCTACACAATTGTTCCCAGGCCTACGAGAACCGTTTCCCACGAGTAAGGACAAATGGACATGGAGAGTTGATCTGAAAGCTAAGGACTGTAGGCCTAGGAGAGTTGTTTCCAGGCATAGGAGAATTGTTCCCAGGCCCACACATGTTAGTGGCTACCAGTGCTAAGGAATTGCTAAGGACTTAAGGACGTGTTCCCAGGCCTAGGACAATTGTTCCCAGGCCCACGGTAGTTGCAATCAAGGGTAAGGAATTAAGGACTTGTTCCCATGCATAGAAGAATTGTTCTCAGGCCTATGACACATGTTCCCAGGCCTGCATGAGACTGGTTGCAATAAATTTGTGGCTTTTCATTACACCGGTTCATTTCATTGAAGGTGACATTGGTTAGTGTACCCGCCGCCGTTCATTTCATTTCATTTAAGCTACAACGGTTCATTGGTTGCAATGGTTCATTTCATTGATTATTGAGGCTAATGAGGTGACTATATAAATGCCCAATCTTCCTCCAAAAGTTACTCAATCTTCCTCGGTTGTTATTTGTTTCATCACTTGGTTTTTCATTTTTACACAGAAATGGCAGCAAACGGCAGGTGCAGTGAAATTGAGAGGATGAATGCCTGTTTGGAAGTAATGCGTCAACGGGTTGCACTGGCGGAGGAGACCGTCATCAACGAGCGTGAAAATTACAAATGGCTACGTGATGATTATACTGTTTTGATGGGGAAATTTCAGAATCTAGAGGCTGAAATCATCTACTTCAGGGTTGACAGTGAAGCAAAGGAGAACGAAATCAACGGACTCCACCAAGTTATTGAACATTTGCAGAAGAGGTTGATGGACTTCAACGTTCCACCATCACCTTGAACAAAAACAAATTTCAATATTGTTGTTTTGTTTTTTTGTTTTTTTTGGTTTTTTGTTCTCACATGCTGTAATGGTTTTTGTTTGTTTAAAAAAAGTTAATGGAAGTAATTTGTTTGTTTTGGATTACGTTCACACCCATTTCAATCAGAACTCAATAAAAACCGGATTATATTAATAAATAAAGCAACACCCAACAGAATAAACATCAAAAACAGATGTGTCAAACGATCTTGCCCACTATAACTCCCAAACAAACACCAGTAGAAATATAAACAACATGACACCAGTACTTCCTTGTTTCTCAGATACTTTCTCTGTAACATTGAAAGAAGATTCAGAACATGAAGGGCTTGAATGTACGGCACGTCTACTTATCGCTTCATATGCCTCCTCGGTTGAGTTAAACTTCTTGTAAGATGCTCCTGGAAAACCAACAACTTGATCGTGACATTCAGGCGAAGAACTGAACACACCGGTTTTCCTTCCTACGAAAACCACATAAACAGAATTCTTCCCCATTGGTGTTCGAAAAAAAGGTTTTGTGATGGTAGAAGGAGATGTTAGTTCTGAGAATAAGATGAAGGAAGAAGGACGATGGGAGAAGAAGATGAAGGATTTCTATCGATATAAATGAGAGAAGAAGATAAAGATGGGACTAGATGAAGGATTCACATCAGTAAGAAGGGTGTATCGATATAAGTGTTTGACTAAGGCAAAATGAAGTGTTTGACAGCCTGTAATCAGAAGAAGAAGATTTGGTGGGATCGTCTACCATGCTGATGACGTGGGATCCACTACCAACAGATATAGTTGGAACCCACAACCGAGGAAGAAAGATGACGTGGCGATTAAATATGTGCAAGGTCAACTGAGGCTGGGAAACGATTTTCAGGCCTAGGAACCAATTATGCTGTTCCTACGAACCGTTCCCAGGCTTAAGAGGTTTCCTTCGAATACGAAAATATGGGGGCCACGATATAATATCAACGATCGGCACGGTCCAACGATGAAAGGGTATCAATGGAAATATGTACGTGGATTTTCGAGATCATCTGACGGTCGAGCAAGTACAACCCTACCCATTACACACCTTTAGTAAATAACCCTTTCAAACATAAACCCCCAAGTGCCTAAGAGTTCTTTCGAAAATCGGTAAGTTGATCACGTTGTTGAATCGATATCCCGCGTTACATTTACACTTCCTAAATCGATTCCGATGGGTGCACACCGCTTGTAAATAACATCCTATGCAATTGGAAAAATAATACAAAATTTTAATAAAAATTATTTAAATCAATATTAAATACGCCCTGGGCCTAGTAGTAATTCCTAGTCTTAAAGTACCGGTTCCTGGGCTTAGTTCGTTGTTTTGAGCACCAATACCGAGGAAGAAAGATGACGTGGCGATTAAATATGTGCAAGGTCAACTGAGGCTGGGAAACGATTTTCAGGCCTAGGAACCAATTATGCTGTTCCTACGAACCGTTCCCAGGCTTAAGAGGTTTCCTTCGAATACGAAAATATGGGGGCCACGATATAATATCAATGATCTGCACGGTCCAACGATGAAGGGGTATCAATGGAAATATGTACGTGGATTTTCGAGATCATCTGACGGTCGAGCAAGTACGACCCTACCCATTACACACCTTTAGTAAATAACCCTTTCAAACATAAACCCCCAAGTGCCTAAGAGTTCTTTCGAAAATCGGTAAGTTGATCACGTTGTTGAATCGATATCCCGCGTTACATTTACACTTCCTAAATCGATTCCGATGGGTGCACACCGCTTGTAAATAACATCCTATGCGATTGGAAAAATAATACAAATTTTTAATAAAAATTATTTAAATCAATATTAAATACGCCCTGGGCCTAGTAGTAATTCCTAGTCTTAAAGTACCGGTTCCTGGGCTTAGTTCGTTGTTTTGAGCACCAATACCGAGGAAGAAAGATGACGTGGCGATTAAATATGTGCAAGGTCAACTGAGGCTGGGAAACGATTTTCAGGCCTAGGAACCAATTATGCTGTTCCTACGAACCGTTCCCAGGCTTAAGAGGTTTCCTTCGAATACGAAAATATGGGGGCCACGATATAATATCAACGATCTGCACGGTCCAACGATGAAGGGGTATCAATGGAAATATGCAACAACCCTTTGAAACATCCTTTGCAATTGGAAAATAAATACAAATTTTTTTAAAAATTATTTTAATCAAAATTCAATACACCATGGCAACTGATGACGTGGCAACAACAGACAAATGAGCTTGGGAAACAATTTACAGGCCTAGGAACAATTGCCGTTTGGGCCTAGGAACCGTTCCCGGGCCTAAAACATTACTCACGGGCTTCACTCATATTCTGTTTCAAGAGCAATAACAGCAGCCCCAGCCAAAAAAAACAGCAATATCAGCAGCCAATAACTGTTTTGGTTCAGCACCCACCCAAGACACTTAGACTGTAGGCCCAGCGACATTCCCTTGGTTCATGTTATTGAAGGTAGGCTCGAGTGGCTTGTCCGGACACTTCAGTCTATTGTGACCTTCTTTCTTACATATGCCACATGATCGGGGTTTTTTGGCTGGTTTGCTTGTACTGGACGATGGTTCTGGACAAGCTGATTTATTGTGTCATTTATTTCCACACTTTGAACAAGATTGTAACTTTCTTTTTCTTTTCTCCCCGGCGGATGGTATCTCAACTTCTTTGGTCTTCCTGGCAGCTTTTTTTTCTTCCATGGCAATACAATACGGTTCTGGATTGCATCAGGAATGTCCCAAGATTCAGGATCCGGAACAGGGTTCACAGCCATTTCATAAGCATGTTTAAGATATCCTGTTGTGTAACGGTCAGAAGCCATTGAGTTGATTGACATACCTTTGAACCTAGGCCATAACACACCAACAAACACAAATTCAAGTTTGTAAAATAACCCATAACAGATAAATGTACATACTTAAAATAACAGGAACCATACCTAGCAACCTCCATTGCATGACAACACGGCAACTCATCTAAATCCCATTCACGGCATGAGCAAGAACTGTTTTCAAGGTCGATGATTCTAGGAATCCATTTGTCATCTACCTTAAATGTTTTATGGTGAATGGGGTGAATCTCAGACTTATTCACTGTATCTAAACGATCTTTGATGTGTTCGTCTGCAAACGTTGTCAAGTATGTAGACATTCCATGTGCATTTTTTCGACGATCGTAGAACCACCTTTGCAACAAATCTCTGATACATTCCGCCATTGCTGTGATAGGCAATTTTCAGACCGAAAGTAGACAAGAATTCATTGACTCGGCAATGTTGGTGGTCATAAAAGAGGTCATTAGTCTAGGACTATGTACACGTGAAAACTTCTCTACCCCAACGGCCAGGAGCTCATCGTAAACCTTAGGAGAAGTTTCTTTCAACTCACCCATGAAACGGTCAAAGTCCTCCATACGGTATGCATACGCAGCACAATAGTAAAGAATCATCACATCATCCCTCTGCTTGCAAAATCTTTTCAGATTTTGTGCCATGTGGTACACACAAATCCCATGTGCGGCATCTGGGAATATGGCTTCCATTGCATTGAATATACCATTGTGCCGATCCAATACTAACATCACACGGTCCGGATTTTGGATCCCTTTACGGAGTTTCTTCAAAAACCAAGTCCAAGACTTTGTGCATTCAGAGTTTGCAAACCCAAATGCCAAAGGGTATATCATCCTGTTTCCATCTTTGCACACCGCAACTAACAAAACACCCCTAGTCCTAGCCTTCAAGTGGGTAGCATCGATGCATATAACCGGCCTAATAACAGAATTGAACCCCTCTATAGAGGCTCCAATTGCCATGAATGCATATTTCAACCGGTTTCTCGAGTCGGTCTTGATCTTTGTCACAGTCCCGGGGTTCGCTTGTTCCAAAACATAAAAATAAGACGGCAACCTCTGAAAGGATTCCCACGGATCACCGAATACCTGACTCAAAGCGTGCTCCTTCGACCTGTAGGCTTTGTTGTACGAGAGGTGTATGCCATGCTGGTCCATCATCTCAAAAACTATATCTTTAGGACGGATTATGCGCCCGGGATCACGATATTTACTTGCATACAAATCCCCTATCACAGCAGCACTTACACGTTTGAATTCAACGTTGTAGTTGTCATTTCTCTCACATGTGTGCTCATTAACAAACGCCTTCACATGCCAATAAGTCCCCCTATTCGACTTCCATGCACGAAGAACCCATCCACAACTTCTCTGACTACATTGCGCAGTGAATCGTGTATTGGAAGATCGTGAAATCCTGTGCTCAAACCTCTCTCTAAATGCATACGATCCTACAGCACTTTTCAATGTAGGCTTGTCCTTGAACATCTGTCCTTTGTATAATGGACCTTGGTCCCCTGGATTTTGAAACACATCCACTGATCGAACGGCTGGTATTGAGTAAAGATCTGAACCTGATACTGTCCACCGTGTGTTCAAGGACGGTGAAGAACTGTTGGCTGTTCCACTCACCCCTCGTTCTTCTGTTACAGGAACTCTTGCCGCTAGCCCACCATCATCAGCACTCTCATCTTCTGTATCACTGGTTTTAGAACTATCAGACCTTCCTGAACTATCTATGCTTTCAGAACTATCCACAACTACATGCTTGGTAGTAGATGCTGGCGTCGGTTGTTCATTTCCTGCTGATGTAAATCCGGGTGAAGCAACCGGATTATTGCTGCCACTAACTGATTTAAAGTTAGGAGTACTGCCCGGAGACCGTGGAATATCGGTGTGTTTAACAGGAGAGACTGTACATTCTGATTGTATTTGATTTGGTGGAGATCGAAATTCATGTTTGTTGACAAATTCCACATCAATTGTGGCCCAACCTTTTTCCTTATGCATAACCACAAACTGTACATCGTCGTCACTCACAATAGACAATGTAAGTTTATCATCCCCCGTTTCCACATACGAAGTTAGCTTCAACTGAATTTGGTCTCTACTAACCCCTGTCCGCTGGTATATCGTTTCCACCAATTCCTCGTATGCTCCCTTGTCTTTTTTAGTTAGACGTATTGAAAACGAAATAGGACTTGTCAATGCGTTATGCTTCGAATGCTCACTGCACTGAACTAACACCCAAGACATGGTATCCTTAGACCCTGAAAAAAAATAAAAATAATTCAGTCAATAACAGTTATAACAACAACAATTACTGTCATTCAAATCAGGTCAGGGCCTAGGAACAATTCTTTTAGGCATACGAATGGTTCCCAGGCCTAAAACATTCCTCCCAGGCCTACACATTCCTCCCGGGCTTAGCTCATCTTATGTTTCCAATTTCCACAATCAATAACAGCAGCCAATAACAAAAGCAAAATCAAATGGGATCAATAACAGAGGCCTGTTTTGGTCAACCAACCAACACAAACAAATATACATACACCATCAACAACCAACACAGATCAACACAAACAAATATACATACACCATCAACCAACAACAATAGCGAAACCTCTTTTGGTTCAGCACCGATCAACACAAACAATCATCCATACACCATCAACCCTCAGAAAATCATATACAAATTCCCTAAACCTTTTCCCCACCAAACCATACAACACAATAAATGTGAAAACAAACCATACAACACTATTCACCAGAGTGCATTTTCTTCCAGTTATTCATGTGATAGTGAGGACGATGTGTGCACCCAACATAACTAAATACCTTAACTACAATAATACTGCCCCTCTTAAGAGCTTAATGTGACATTTCATCAAACACCTTAACTAAACCCAAAAATACTACATACAAAAACCCCAATTCATGGGCAACAAATCCAAAACCATGGGAAACAATCAATCCCTCATTCTATCAAAAACGTCTCAAATTTAAACAAGGCAACAACAAAAGACCGAGAGATTCAATAACATGGGAAACTTAAGTGTGATGACGGGACTTACAGTGAAGCTCGATTTCAAACTTGACAGTGAAGCTCGATTGAAGGAGGTGGCGGCACTGTCAACATTCCGGTCGCCGTCGCCGTCGCCGTCGAGATTACGGTCGGTAGAAAGATTCCAGCGGAGAGGACCCAACTTCGATGGAGTGGATTCCGGTCGACAGGAGAACGATGGAGAAGAAGAGCCAAGGAAGAATGACTGACCCAACTTCGATGGAGACAGTTCCGGTCGACAGGAGAAGGATGGAGAAGACGAAATTTCTGAAAGTTTTGGTTTTCTTCAGTCAACTGAAGGAGAAGAAGAGAAGGGCAATTTCGTCCTTACACAATGTAAGAGGGTAATTGAGTCATTTTGCACGGTTTAATTGTGAAGGACATTATTGTCTTACAAGGGCTATTTCCTAGAAAGTCAATATCAAGAAAGGCTACATATGCACTTTTTTTCCCAATGGGCTATTTCCTAAAAATCATTGTTGGGATGGGCTATATTTGCAAGGGCCCCAAATTGATTACCATAGTCGAAACCTGCCTCCAGCTACTGCATCGCAAGTTGCTTTTCAAACACATGAACAAAGA
The DNA here is from genome assembly GCA_954870605.1 of Acer campestre. Lineage (NCBI taxonomy): Eukaryota > Viridiplantae > Streptophyta > Magnoliopsida > Sapindales > Sapindaceae > Acer > Acer campestre. The sequence continues at coordinate 16,463,966 of OX940808.1, forward strand.
GACTGGTTATCATCTTACCAACCCCATTATCCCGTGACAACCAGCCATCAGCTACACCAGGCTCAGCATGCAAATAATGCAGTTGCTTATTATACTCAAAACCTCCCTCCAGCATCTGCCTCACATTTTCCGCAACAAACACAAGCACAAGAGACTTCTTACCACATTACCAACCCTATTATCCTGTAACAACTAACAATGATCCTCACCAGGTATATGCTGATCCTCTTCAAAGGCCTGTATATGGAAGCTCTAGCTTGGCTGAGGCAAGTTTGCCAGTCACTTCCCATTATTCCGTTGCTGGAGCAGCTACAGCTTATCCAACTTACCACTGAGTGGAATTGGTCAGTGAACTTTTGAGCAGCTGATGGATTCACCTTCTGCTTGTAGTGGTGAAAGTTGTTTTTTCTTTCTTTTCTTTTTTTCCCATTTGCATACACTCACACATACACACCCGAAAATAACAAATTGAACTGTTCTCAAATTGACAAACAAGCATCAGATTCCGCCTACATTTAGGCATATCATGAAACATAATTAGAAATATTTACGAGGTTAGCTTTGGCTGTAGTAGCTATGTGAAAGTAAAATCTATCTGCCTCACTAAGTTGTACTCTCTCGTTGCAGAATGCCGAAACTGTGGAGGCTTTCTTTGTGACGATGGTCGGAATATCGACTCTTGTGGTTCTGTAGGTATTTCAATACCTTATCTTACATCATAAACGCCTTGGATGATTATTCCTAACTGTAGTTTCTGTAATGAGGAATTCTAGCATCATATATAGCTCATATTTGCCAATCCCTTCACTTACTTTGAAGCATGATTTCAAGCATGATTTCTATACACTTTCCTGGTTTTTTTTTTTTTTTTTTTAGTTTGTTTTTTTTAAAACAATAATTCAACTAAGTAAATTAAACTCACTAACTCAAAATGCGTAGGATTTGATCTAAGAAATTTCACTAACTAGGTCAATCGATACTCGTAAGAATGGCTTTCGAATGTAACCTAATAAATCGATTAGTATTTTTTGTTTTTAGGATTTAAGTGTAGTCAAATTATTTATCATGTAGTTATGTAATCTATGGATAAGATAGTAAAATGAGATAGACGTGCACGCAGCTCATATATATATATATATAATAGGATTGGACGGTTGCTTTAGATAAAGCATAAGAATTTTGGTGCAAAAGTAAGAAAATGAGAGGCAATCATGATAAATTTTGAATGACTAAATAACTGGAAGATGTTTGTAATAAATTTTAGAGGAAAGTCTTTTGATGTTTGCATAATTGAAGAAGGTTTTTTATTTTTATTTTGTCAAATTTTGAAATCATGAATTTGCAATAATATACAATAATACAATATTAAAAGAAGTCAAGAAATTAAAGCTTATTTTATTTGAAAAGTGATTAAAAGATATGAGAAGTAGTTGATGTTCATGTTAAAGGACTGAGGATGTAGTAAGCAGTGATGTAATTTGTTTGACTTTTGACATCATTTCATTTCTTGTTTGTTGGTAGCTACCATAACATCTATTTTTATTTATTTGTTGCAATAAAGATTCTATGCTTCTTGTATACAAATATAATATAAAACTATTTGGTTTATATTTGAATTCCATTTTAAAATTAATAATAATAAAGCAATGGAGGTGATAGCTTAACAACAAGAACTTGTAGGTGCAGTTTCTCTGGTCTGGACCTATACTTGGTCAAATAGGCGATACTTGATTAGCATGGCATGTACTCATTTCAATAAACACTAAAAATGAGGAGAAATGAAAAATGTGGAGAATGATTATTATTGGTGGTTGTTGCAGCTTGATCCTTAAAAGCATTTGGTTTAATGGCTGGGATCGAGATATTTACTTTCATAGCATTTGGGAAGAAATTTCACTACATGTTTATAAAATACACATTGTGGCAGTGGGGGACTCGAATCCCCCACCAATAATGTAGAACGGGAGGTGCATACCACACCACCGTTTTGATACACAAGATTCAGATAATTTCTTAAATCAAAATTTTAGCAAAGTTTGATGGCATAACTGTGATCAATATATGATTTAGATCTAATTTTGAGTAAACATTCGTATTTCAAATATATCATAGACAATAATATCATAATTTGGTAAGTAAGATAAATCATAATTAAAGTTTATCAATTTATTAATCGTCACAAGGCGGAATGTGGATCGATTTGTTTTAAATAAAAAATAATTTAGGGGGAAATTGATGGGTGAGGTCAGCTCCTCTGTTGTCTGTTCAACACTTGGAAAACAATCAAATACATACCGCCATAGGTCTTTGTTTCTCTTAAAAATAAAATAAAATTGATTCTTATAAATATTTATTATTCATTGAATGTATTGTGTCTTTAATTATTTTACAATTAATTCTCTCAGTTGAGAACAAATTTTAATATAGAATAAGACTTGGGTACTGACCACACCACTCATTGCTTGCCAAGTAAACCAAGGCAAGGAGAAAAATTGAAAAAGCAAAAGAGTTTTACCATATAGCAACACCCCATTGGATGGTTTGGTGTGGTCAGTATGGCCTGGTCAGTACCCAAACAATTTCCTTTAATATATATTTTTTCATTAAATAAGATTGTTAATTACTTAACACGGTATTCGAAATATAATTTTACATTATTTTTATTATAATGTCATATTTATGATCGTTGAACAAAGAATTTTAATCACTTAAAAATATAAATAATTAATAAGGAAAATTTGACCATTCAAGTACTAGTGTGGGCATATTTCAAGATAAAAAAAGGTACTAGTGTTGTAGGGCACAACTTTTTCAACAATCACACACACACATATATATATATATATATATTATTAACAATAAATATATTATGACGAAGAATGTAGACCACTAGATTTACATACTTTGAAGTGTATGCACTTGTCAAAACTTCTCCATAATCTGTAGTCAACGTTCTTCGTCCTGTAATGTTTGTGTTATTATCAATCAAAAAAAAAAAAAAAAAAAAGCACCAAAAATTAAAAACCACTTTTTAATTTATTTTAATGTGAGAGTGGTTCCCATAAATCCAAGTGGTTTCTAAATTTAACAATGAGTGATTCCTAGATTTTGGTGCTACTATAAAGTAGCCAAGCCCTTTTGTAAGAAGTTTATGCCATTATTATACAATTTCAATAAAGAATTTTTTTTTTTTTTTTTTTTGATATATAAACCAAACCAGAACCTTACAACCAGTAAACAAAACAGAAAACAAAGCCATTACAAAGAACTAAAATCCAATCTTAAGAACTCCCTAAAAGAAGAGAAAGCTGCAAATGCAAGCTCAAGAGCAAAGGAGTTTCCAGGTTTAGAAACCGCTAAGCACTTAATAACGCCAACATCAGAGAGCAACATTTTAATATCATTCAAGATATATTTAGATTCCCCTACAAGAGGGACAGAATCATTAAGAACAGGAACCAAGGAAGAAGAAACCACATCAACAAAATCAATATGCAGGTCATAGAAAGAAGCCAACTGAAGACCTTCCCGAAGAGCAACCAATTCGCCCACCACAGCAGAAACCAAGCCTGGTAGCAGATTTGCTCTGGCAGCAACAACCAACCCCTTATCATCTCTAATAACAGTCCCAATACCAATATACCTTCCATTCTTACGAAAAGCAACAGCCGTATTCAGTTTGAGCCGACCAGGAGGAGGGGGCAGCCAATCCAAACCACAACTGATAACAGCATTGGGAGAGTGAACAACTGCAGCAGAATTAGATTTCAGAAAATCTGCTAACAGAACCAGAGCACCAGACAAAACCAAATCCGCAGGCTTACTAACCCCTTCAAAACTAAACTTATTTCTATTATCCCAACAAGCATAAGCAATCATACAAAATCTGCCCAGATCATCTACAGAAACAAGAGAAGAAACAAAAATAAAAACATCAAAAGCAGAGGTCTGCCCCACGCCATCCAAAATACCAGCAAAAGAAGACAGACACCAGCACTTTCTGGCTACTTTACACCAGAAAATAGCATGATCAAAAGATTCAACCAAGAAACCACACCTAATACACCTACATGAAGCCACCACTTTTCTTTGCCCCAGTGCTTAATTTTGAATAGAAGAACTTTATAGTTTTTAAACTTTTCTTTATTTTTCTCTAACCCAATACATCTAAATGTCCCTCCATTTCTTTTTTTATTTTCAGAAAATATTTTAAATTTATAACATAATGATTGTTATATATTGACCAAGTATAGTGAATAATTCAAAAGTGGTAGACACAAATTGTTCTAGGGCCAATTTGATATTACTTTTGAAAAATCAAAATTAGATTATTTTATAATTTTGACATAAAATAATGTTTAGTAAAACTTTCAAAAGTTATTAATTGATAATCTGATAAGTTTTGACAATGCTTTTGAGAAATAGGTGGGGAGTTACTATTTGAAAATGATTATGGCATAATCTATTTCAGCATTTAACGAATCTTTTAAAATATCATTATTATCCTTATGAAATAAAGTTAAAATTATTTATATACCTTATTTCATCTTAAAATTAAATATTGATTTAATTTATAAAATATTTTAACAATATTTTACTGTTCTTATCAATTTTTTTTTCTAATTTAAATATTCTACTTAAATATTGATTTAATATATATAATTAATGAAAAGAAAATGAAATATGATCCTAAAATCATGCATATTTTAGTCATTGTAACTAATCTCAGCATTTTTACAATAAAATTACCAAACATATGCATATTATTTTTGAGCTATACAGTAGTTCTAAAAATACAATTAACTAAACATCTGCTGATTATTCCTTTAACATAACTAACAATGATTATTATAAAAATTACAGCAATACCAAAGTAACCAAACTGACCCCTAGTCCAATTATATGGACCTAATAATATATATAAATATATATAGGTTAATTACATAAAGTTTGTCTAATTTACTCTAATTGTTAGATATTTGAATCGTGAGAAGACAAGGATTCCTTACTGATTTGAGCATTTACATGAGATTATACGGCTTGTACGTACATGTAATTAAAGAAAGAAAATAAAGAAGAATCAAATTAATATTGATCACATATTCACATACATGAGTATTAGTAATCAAATCATAAATTTTTATAATTAATCAAGTATGCGTTGCTAGATTATTGAAATGAAACCCAACAAAATACACAATTGTTGAAGATTCTAGTCAATTTTTTAAGCTATACAATTAGGTTTAGAACCGATGAATGCATTTAGGTTGTTTATTAAAATTTACTTCCGTTTTCGGTTCTGTATATGTTGTTAACGACCAATTACAAATATTAGATATCAGTAAAAGATCTAGATCTGACTTTCACATAATTGACTGAAAAGGCATGTGGGAGCATGCTTGAAGGACTTCTTTTTGTCTTTAAAAGCAACACATTTGTAACAAACCCACATGAATTTGGACACATAAATGCATGCTTCTTGATCTCTTTCAATGGCACATGCATTTGCAGACACAGTTCATGTACTCTATTAATAAATATATATATATATTAAAAAATCTGTCTATATATATATATCTTGAGGAGGGGTAAATAGATATTTGTATAGTAAACGAATCAATGAAAGATCTTGAACAAATGTACGATACTCCGGTGGTCAAGTTAGTAAAGCAAACAATCCCAAATGTCAAAAGAATAAAATAAAAAGAAATCAATTTGATTAAGTCAACAGAACAGAGTAATAAGTATCTAATATATTAAATATAATTAGTTGCAAGATTTGTAGCCACAAATTGATGAGGCGTGAAGAGAAACGATATGGATAGTTTGTAGCCATTCAATTTGGTGTGGTAATTAAAAAGGGGCAAAAAAAAAAAAAAAAAAAAGTTTGATAGAGATGTATTTACATGTGGGTTGGGTACTTGGGTTTGTCTGTTGTTGGGCATATACATGTGCACAAAATCCTCTCACGTAACAAATCAATCCATAGGTGCTGAGTGGGGGGGATCAGATCTCTATTAAAATGTGGACTTTTTTTGTCTTTTATGTTTAGGTGATCTTCACACATTCTATGGTTAACCGTTTTATTAATATGTGGACCACACCAATTTGGGATTAATCCCCAAAGATAATTACAACAAAAATAAGCTCCTAACCTAATTGCAGATCATCTATTAGAACATGTGATTAGGCACCGGCCTCCCCTTCCACGTTAGTGGTGAGGGGTTTGAGTCTCAATATGTACATTTCATAAGTATATTTAAAAATTTGTCTCTTCTATAATATGAGAGTAGATATTTGTATCATACATATAACGTATGATTTTGACAAGTCCCGTCAAACCTTAACCCATTTGGTATCAAAATTTATTTTAATACTATATTAAAAAAAAAAAAAATTATAATTGTTAACCACAGTTTTTACTAAAAATGTCTTAACTTTAAAAATGTATTTACTGATGAAAATGAAAATGAAAGAGAATCAACTTTTATTGGAAAGGAAATTATAAGAATTTAATTCTCGATTTGTGTGTGTGTGGGGTCCACATAACTTAATTCCCAACTATTTTTCTAGTAAGGACAATGCTTGGGTACTAACCCCCACCAATTGATTGTTGACACGTGGTCCATTTTGAAATAATGTAAATAGATAAATGTAAAAAGTAAAAAATAAATAAATAAATAAATAAATAAAGGAAAATACTTGGGTACTGACCAGTCAGTACCCAAAGCATACCGACCACCCAATGGAGTGTTGCCACATGGCAAAACTCTTTCAATTTTTCCAATTTTCTCCTTACTTTTGGATTATGTGGCTATCAACTAATGGATGGTCAGGACCTTGGGTATTGACCGGTCAGTACCCAAGTGTTGTCCAAAAAAAAAATACCACATGTCAACATCTCATTGGTAGGTCAGTATTTTAGGTATTGACCAGTCAGTACCCAAACATTTTCCTTCTAGTAAACCCTATAATCGCAAATCAAAATTAACATTCCTTTTCAATAATTAAAATTCTCAATTAGTAAATGTATCATAATAGTATAACATTAATAAAAGAACACAAAACACATAAATTCTTAGTTGGGTTGGTTGTTTATCTTGTTCTTCCTCTGGGTGACGAGAATTCAAGTCCCCCTCGTATATTAAAAGTGTAAGTGTGGCAGACTGGCAGGGGAGACTTTATATGTAATGTGGGAGTAGCAATAAGCCAATTAATAATAGTGCTACTAAAGATGATCAATATAATAAAATCTCAAATCTTGATCACTAATAATGACAATGGTCTTGTTTATACAAAGATTATACAATTGAAATCTTGGTCTAATGGATCATTAAGTATAAAGATAAGGACAAAATACTTTGACATCACTGATGAAGTACTAATTACATGGTGTTTGACCAAGATTAGATGTATTAGTCATGAGTGACATCTCAACGTAATTAGGCCACTAATGAGGGGTTCGGAGTATTTTATTCTAAAACACAAAAAGTTAAAGCTCCTGCCATATGTCTATAAATCCTCTACGAGTATAAATTTTATTAATTAGAGTAGATTGTTTGATAATCTAAATTTATAAGAGATTTTGTTGTTGTAAATTAAAAAAAATATATATATATATATAAAAGTGTTTGTAATGAAAGAGGTATAAGATGAAATAATTAAAGTTCTTAGAGTGCTATTGAGACAAAAAAAAAAAATTTGTTAAAAAAGCTTTAAAAAAAAAAAAAAAAAAAAAAAAAACCTCCAATAGACATGAATAGCTTTTTAATATATATTTTTTAAAAAGCCATTTTTAAGTTTTACCAATCAAATTTTTTTTTTAAAAGAATTTTTAACAATAAAAAAGTTCTTTTGAAGTTATACCAAACACTAGTGAGTAAATCAAACATGATCTCCATTAACTTTCCATCAAATTGTTTCAAGGAGAATTATCGTGATTAATGATAAAATATCAAATCAAACTCTAGTTTGAAAAGCAAGTAAAAAAAAAAAAAAAAAAAAAAAAACCATATTATTAAATGACTTTGATTAAATCTAATTAAATATAGTGATTTCTATATAACTGAACTAATAAACAATTAAAACAAAGTCAAAAAATATTTTAAAAAGTTTAGAAAATAAAATTTTAATAGTTTTTTATTAAAAAAATTATAAATATATTATAAATAAACAATAAAATCATTGACAATTAAAATAAAAACAAAATTATATTGAATAATATATATATATATATATATGAAGGAAATACTCGCAAACACGTGTCCATCTTGGCAACACATGTATCTTTCCTAAACTTTTTTTATTTTTTTTATTTTATCACTAATGCTAGATAACTCAAAAATTTATTTCAAATTGCAACTCAAATGATGTGACAAGTAGTTTTTTTCATTAACCAAATCATCCCATGTTTGTGTATAGTGATAACAACTCACTTGCCACATCATTTGGATTAAAATTTGGATTGTATAGCAATACTTTATATATATATATTAAATATTATTTGGTTTTTATTTATTTTTTAATTTTATAGATTTTTTCATAATATATTATATAATGTTGTATTAAGTTATTTTATTATTATAGGTATATTTTTATTTAGTTATGTAATAAAAGATCTCTATGCTCTATTTGGTTAGATTTAAATAACTTTTGAAAGTTTTTTTTTTTTTTTCTTTCTGATTTTTCAATTTTTTAATGATAATATCTATTAATTCTGGATTTTTCAAATAAAGGGTTTGATAATTAATTTTACATTTCACTGAGTATCATGAGGTTATTTACAATTTGATCCCTTGTTTCAATCAGAACTCCAAACATAATTTCGGCCATAAAAAGCCTTCCACCAAACCCTATTTTCCTCTTCTATCTCTTCTTTTTGCCCATTCTATAACAACACACAACCGAGATTCTTGGTTTTCCATATCTTAAATCTCAGAAAACAACCCAAGAAATACTTATATATATTTTATATATGATCATATAGTATTGTAGAAAAATTATAAATTATTAGATAATTTGAAGAAAGTGGATCGAAGACATGGGAAACGGCCACTTCCATCGGAAACATCGGAGGAGAAAGAGAAAGAACACCATGACTATGCATCTTCTTGGTCTGAAACTGACATGTCTGCCATGGTTTCTGCTCTCTCACAAGTGATTCAAACAACCAACAACACCACCAGCCCCACCGACGTCGATAAACAATTTACCATGATGCAATCATCAGATTTCTCTGCTGTGAAACAAGAACAACAACAACAACCAAGTCATCAAGATCAAGGTAACTATCTATGTCTCTCTTTGACTGTTATTACAACATTCTTTCATCATACAAAATTACTATTACGACAATATTCCATGAGTGCGACAGACAGATCGACACTATTACTTACTGCATTAGCGACTGTCACTATTATTCCTCTTAATCTGCTACTCAATCTGCTACTGATAAAACTTTTTCTTTCTTTCTTATTTGAAATTAAGATTATGATTTTCTAATCTTAATGTTGTTTATTGGCATTAACATATGCACTGTTTATTATAGTTACATGGTCTTCGATTTTCAAAGTTCTTAGATTCTGGTTCTTGGGGTTTGATAGCTTTCAACTAATCTTGTCAAACTAGTTGTCGTCTTCTCTCGCTTTCGTTTTCTAATAATACTGCTCAAGTGTGTTTTGCCCAAGTTCAATGTATTCTTCTAACTTTGCGTAAAGAAGAAGAACTCTATCTCTTTAATTCCTTCTATAAAGTTGTTAAATGTAGTACTATATATATATATATATAATATCCTTTCATGTTTTTTTTTTTTTTTTTCCTTGCATTTTTTGTTACATTTTTTTCACTCATGATGATCATATCAAACACGAAGTAATAGTAATAGTTTTTCCATGTGTTTAATTTTAATGGTTGGTGTCAAATCTCATCTTCCCTTGGCCAAATATTAGGTAAAGCTTTAATAATTTTGCTAGTCTATATTCACCAAATTTATAGACTTTGTATTTATCATCATCATCATCATATGCATATATCCCCATTTTGATTCCTTCTTTGACCATGGTCCCTATCTACATATGCATTAAAGTTTTCTTGACTTCAAATCGGATCTAATTTACAAAGCTTGAAAATAAAAGTTTTCTCGACTTCAAATCGGATTTAATTTTCAAAGCTTGAAAAGGACAACCAATTTGGTTGTGTGTTCACCAAGAACTTGCCTTCTAAGTTTCTTGCCTTCTACAACTCTAAAACCTCTAGCTAGTTAGCTAGCTAGGTTTGTACTTCCTTTAACGAAGACTTTCTCTGTCATCTTAGGGCAATTTTTTTAGCTATCCAACCAATTATGCCACAAGTAATAACCCCATTTTTTCAATATATATTTGATAATACATCATACTTTGAGATTTATAAGTAGTAACTGGTTTAACTAATAAGACTTCTTTGTTATGCGTAAGTACTTTAGAGTTCAAGTTCCACTCACGTTAGAGCTTAGTGGGATTTAGTTTACATTTTATGTAATTATAATATTGAAAAAACTAAACCTAGTTTGAGGCTTACATTACTTTTAATTAGGATCTAAAATTTTGCAATATTGGAGGACAAAAGAAAGGAAGTAATTGTAGCCGAAAGTTGATCAGTTGGAACTTGAAATTAATTATTTTCTGATATATTAATAATAATAATAATATAAAATAATGCAATATCATATAAGTTTAGGACATTGTGTGTCACTAATGCCCCCACTAAGTACTTGAAAAGTGTTTCTTACTCATCGTAATTGCATGGCAAAGCATATGAAACATGCCAGACATGTATAGGTGGTGCATGCACCAAAGTAATGTACTAGTAGCTGCTTCTTATATATTTTAGAATTTACGGATATGTTCTTAGAACATACGTTAATATACATTATTTTCAATAACACCCGTATCGAATAATCTAGTATTTTTTTTAATCAAACGTTTAATTTGTTGATGATAGTTAAATGAAAACAAATAACAGCTAAAATTAAAGTGAATAAGATTGCTTTTAATATCTCGAGAATATGAAGAAAAAAAATGTTTAGAGCACACGTTTTTAAAATTCTTAGGTAAACCCTTTGTTTATTTATAGGCTTGCAACAGGAATTAATGCAAAAAATTTATTTGTGCATTTATCTATGTTATGCTATAAATTATCATATTAACGATATGATGTTGGTTTAGTGGTATGTCTCTTATACCAAACTACATCATAAGACTTTTTGTTCGAGTTGTGTCCCTTGTCTCTAAATTCTAAATTAATTGTAATACTTCAAAAAATATATTTCATCATATTTTTCACCTTTAATACACTTTGTGAAGAAAATACAAGGAAGAGACATTATAGAGGAGTTAGGCAAAGACCATGGGGGAAATGGGCGGCTGAAATACGTGACCCTAAGAAGGCGGCGCGTGTCTGGCTTGGCACGTTTGAGACTGCAGAGGATGCGGCCATGGCATACGATAAGGCGGCTCTGAAATTCAAAGGCACCAAGGCCAAGCTTAATTTTCCCGAAAGAGTTCAAGGCACCACTGAATTTGTTTACCTAATGGGTGGTGGTGGGGATTCCTCAAGCTCCACTGTCCACGGCCAGAATACAAGGCCACAGCCGCCACCACCATCAATGGCTCCTCCACCTCCTCAACCTCCTCCGTCGCTACCACAACATGATGCTTACCAGGACTGGATTCAATATGCACAAATACTCTCTAGTGATGATGATGGTTTCAATTTTTACACTTCGAATTGGTTCAATCAAGACCCTAATTCTGCTTCAACTACGAACACATGGCAGCAACAACAGCAACAACAGCAACAACAGCAAGAGTTTATGAAATTTTCATCAAATTTGGATAGCTCGGAATCTAGTTCTCATTTTCCGGATCATGGGAAGGATTTTGATACTAGTAACCCAGACGAGTAGTATAAATTTCAAGAATTTGGATCTTCTGCTGGTTCAAGATAAATGGACAGACGTATGTAATCATGAAGTTACCCTTAAAAAAGGTGGTCAAGTGACTCTTCCTCCTAGAGTTTCTTAATTGAGAAATCATGGAATATCATATTCCTTTTCAAGTATTCCATCATCAAGTGTTTCAAGAAGCAAAACCAAGGAGGAAGGAAAACAACATAAATATGAGCTTCAAAGTATTTTTAATTTATTTTTATTTTTTTGTGACAATTGGGAAGCTTGTTATCAATCCAGTTCTGATTTTTTTGGTGCTTAGGATTGATTTTCCATTTCCTCGATCTATTGATTTCGCTTTATCTGAGTTTTGAAGGATCTTGATTATACGATCAAGATTCGTTTTTTTCTTCGGTTAAAGTTTTAGATCAATAGTCTTCCAAATTGTATTATGGAAGAAGTAAACTCCAAATTGTACTAAATTTAAGGTTTTTATTGTATTCATTCTATGGATTGCATTTTCTTGTTTTCTTATGAAGAAATTATCATGTATGTTATGGAAGTGAACTAAAGAATAGTTTTGCTTCAATTCTAAATGTTGAGAAAATTCACCAATGGTGAGTTATGTCTATCTCAACTTTATTAATTATTCTAATTTTTTTTTTTTAAAAAAAAAGCTTTATTAATTATTCAAATAAATCATATTTATATAGCAAGGGTGTAAATATGAAAATATTGGGCCCAAATTTTTGAAGATTTAGGTAAAAAATATCAAAAATATCGTCAATATCCCCAAATTTTTGAGAATATTCAATGGTACTTTCGATATCGATCCTCCAAAATATCAAATATATCGAGGATATTTTGATCAAAATATCGATATTTACTTTAGTGTTAAACAACAAGAAATCTTAAATGTAATTTTTTTTTTAAGTAGAACAGAAAATCTTAATATATATATATATTTTTTAATTCTTTTGAGTCTACTAAATTCAATAGATATATACAGAAACCTAATTTATGTTGAAAATAATGTTAGAAGTTACAAATAGTACTATCTTATCTTTTAAAGCCAAAATGGGGGGTCCTCTTCTAGAACTCATTATATATATAAATAAGGCAAAGTTAGGGCTCCACTTTAAATAAGCAAGTTGTGCATGTGTTCTACATCATGTCTTCACATGTACACTTTCATAGATTATGTAAGACTTGTCCTCTACAATCTTTTCAATATATATTTCTAAATTCAATTCTTGTTTTTTTTCCATAAAGATGGATAGTATCATGATTTTAATAAGATTTTTTTCTAAAAAAAAAATATTACAATAAATTTGGGATTTAGGAATATAAAAGATATAATTTTTCCAAATGCATGCATATCTGTTTTGAAACTTTAATAAAATATTACAAAACACAACTACTTTACTTCACATCTTATGATCCTTACAACACAATTAAAAGTGATTATTTTAATGAAAAAAAACTATTAAACCCAAATATAGTAGATAATAATAATGAAAAACTAAATTGATCAAATCATTCATTGAAAGTTACAAACCATCACTTAAAATATTACAAAATAAATTTAAAAAATCCTTGTAAAATTAGAAAAACTTCTTAAAATTACAAAATCGTTCATCCAAAATTACTAAACAAAACTCTCTAAAAATTATTTTAATCCAAAAGTATCAAGATACCCTTATTCATTAGTACAAAACTTAAAATAAAAGATCTTAAGGGACTACTTTGATCCAACTTGATACAAATAGAGGCTTTTTATCTTCTTTTTTTTTTTTTTTTTTTTTAGTTAAAACGAAATAACAAAGACATTTTTTATGCAGAAAAAAATAATTATTATTAAATTGATTATTATTTAAATAACATGGACGATGGTGAAATTATTCTAATTTTAAAAGCTATGGTTTATTGTAACATATATTTTCAATAATGTTATAAATAAATAAAAAAATAGTCCTAAAAATCAAATGTGTCAAGTGATTTCTTCATCTCATGTGATGGGTTGTGAAGCCTGAATCAGTAATATCATATTACGCTGACGCATTTTGGTTGAGCTCCCCACAGAGGATTCCTCTTTTTTTTAGGAGAAAGGTTTATCCTAAGGCTTTTGTTATATAATAATGCTACTTTGCTTAAATTTGGTATCCAAATCTGGTGCCTAAATAATGCGGCGTTACTATATATAATTCATTCATTTAAATTGTATTAGATTTGTATGAATTAAAAGAATGAATTATGGTAATGCCACATCATTTAAACACCAAATTTGGACAAAGTAACATTCTTTATTATATATGCTCTAGTAATTATAAGGTTTTAGATTACGAGGGAGAAACAATATAGATAGGCAAATTGAGAAAGATAGAGAATTTGCTTCATATTGTAAACAACGATTTTATAGGACTAATTGCACAAATGTCCCCTTAGTTTAGGCATAATTGCATGCATATGGAACTTTTACCCATAATTGTACAAACGTCCACTACCGTTAGTTGACTTCCGTTAACTCTAACTGTTGACCATAATTTTAACCCTCAATAACTAAAGTGTCCCTAGTTACCTATTTTATTATTTAAATTAATAATTAAAAAACAAACTTCAACAACTAGTTAACCACATCCATTTAAAAAAAAATAATAAAAAAAAAAAATTAGAACTTCAACCTAGAAAGTTAAAAATCCACCGTTGAAGTTCTAATTTTTAATTTGTTTTTAAATAGATGTGGTTAACTGATTGTTAAATTGATGGATTTGAGTTTTTATTTGTGGATTTGCTTTTTGGTTGTTGTTTGAGGATTTGAGTTTTGGTTTTGATTTGTTGGATTGAGTTTTGGTTTTTGTTTGTTAAGTTTATTTTTGGATTGTGTTTTGGAGTTAAGAAAATGAAAGAGAAAAAAAAAATGATTGATTTTGTTTTTTGTTTTTTTTTCTTTGTCTTTTCTGTTTCGTTTTTTAATTATTAATTTAAATAATAAAATAGGTAACTAAGGGCACTTTAGTCATTGTGGGTTAAAATTATGGTCAATGGTTAGAGTTAACGGAAGTCAACTAACGGCAAGGGACATTTGTGCAATTATGGGTAAAAGTTCCATATGCATACAATTATGCCTAATTTAGGGGATGTTTGTGCAATTAGTCCGATTTTATATTAGAAGTAGAGTGCTAGTATACTCCATGGAAGTAGATTTATACCGAACAACGTAAAATCTTGTATCTCTTTATTTTTCTTTGATTTCGTGTGATTTTGCATTGGCCGAGTTTGTGTATTTCCTAACAACATGAAACTCATCGATCACATTAAAAATAAATCCTTTACCACACCATTTTTTTTTTTTTTTTGATGGAAAGGGCACCTGAAAACCTGGAAAACCAGATCCAGGGCAAGGTTACAACCATAACTGGGACTCCACAAATAAATCTAATTGAGCACAAGCCCATAACAGAGTCCCACAATGGTTGGATTTGATGTTGAGAAGGTGGTCGTTAAACATTATTGATTAAAAACAAAATTAAAATGAATAAAACCAGTTGGAAGGATAGACATGAGCCATATCCATCTAGATTCGAATTGTCGAAAGCAGCTTCAGCAACTTGAAATGGAGCATGTGTTTTTGAAAGCAAAAATCAGAAACATCATTGGCACTAATCATTGATTGTCAAATCAAAATCTTGGTCATATAATTATATATATGGCCAATTGAAAATAAATCAAAGGTGGAAATAATTAAGGATATACTCATATACATAAATGGAATATAAATATTTGATGGCAACTTGGGGCAAGTCCGGTTTCAATCAAATCTAGATATATACTTCTCTTGATATTTATGCTATATTGGGTGGTTGTGAAGTTCCTCAAATACTTTTATCAGAAATTTCAAGAGAGACTTCTGATGATTTTCAAGATTATCAGAATCCGCTAGCTAGCTCCATATAAACTCCAAACTTTTAAACCCATTTGAGGGAAATCTCAGATGTCCATCACTAAATAATTTTGATAAAACAATTGGCATCAATATTCCTCCACTAATTAAAAGGTCATGAATTAAAAAGATACCATTTTCCAAATATGGGGTCTTCTGATCTAGTCGAAACAATTCTGAATTTTGTTTTCCAGAATCCTCCATTTTTAGTTATATAAATAAGTTTAAAAATAAAAAATAAAAAAATAAAAAATCACTTCACTTCATAATGCTACAGAGCTATAGCTCCGTAATGTTATAAAAAATTGTTTATGTTCGGAGGTTTGGGTTTGAGAACTCTTATTCCAAAAAAATATGTTCATTTTTAGCCAAGTACTAAGTGACTTGCTAGTAGTACTATGATGAGCTTTTAGATATGCACTAAATCAAATCATGATTTCTCATAATGTTTCATTGGTTTTATTATTATTATTTTCCTGAAGATTGACACATTACGTGTGATCTCTTATCATTAAAGTTAACCAAATTAAGAATCCTACGAACCCTTATTGGGACGCAAAGTTATATGGCACAAAATTTGGAGTACCAAGTAGCTAGAACTTGTTTGATTCCATTTGAGCATGCATGGTCCCGTTTTATTTTGAAGAATGTGGATGACAACTCTTTAGTGGTCGATGTCAATAAACTGGTGGTAACCATACCTACCTCTTCAAGAAGTTGAAATCTCAAATTCAAAATTTTCATTTTATCATAAAAAAAAAAGTTACATTTCTTTAGGAAACTAATAAATATTTTAATGATCAGTACTATATACAGCTTGATTGTACATTTGTACTTGTAATAAGTACTTAATTGAAAATTTTAAGTAAATACAACCTGATGTGATCTGATATGATAGCATGGAAATGACACCAGCTTACTCGATGATCATAATCCAAAATTTGATATCTATGTAGTAGTTTTCGTTGTTGTTTTAATTGGTGGGTCTTATTATTGCCGTCCTGAGCATGCATGAGCAATAGCATGACCTTCCTTTATGCAATACGCATGCCGCCTATTTACCCACTTGCATGCTTTGGAAAGCAACTTCATGAGTCATGACTACCCCATCCGATCCATACCTTTTTTATCAAAAGAAAAAAAAGAAACCTTCCAAATTAAGCCTTCAAAAATAAAGCTCATTTTAAGGTTTCCAAACAGGAACATAGACTCGATCACAACCACAAAAACATGCAAAAAGATAATAAAAAAAAAAATACACACAATGTCAATGTTCGACTTTAATTTAAAAAACTAATATTAACAAATCCGATTTACGTAAGTATTAATTTATAAATATTCAACTATAAATATAAACTGTGAACGTGGATACGAAAAAACCCTAGTAGCTTTATTGTATAATGTAAAATTGTCAAGAGAAAGAACGTAAGCCGCGTGAAAGGTGACGTTGTGCACTCTGTCCAATGCATGAACTTGAGTGGAAATGAATGATAATGAGTTAGACAATTGCATGCATTGGGGGACCAGTGTATCAGACCATATATACCATTTTTATTCTCGTTTATCATTTTATCATTCATCTTCATCTCCATTTTTCTTTGCTTTCGGCTTCAGTTCTACATGTTTATGTCAAATTTTGCGGCTCTGAGTCTGATCCCTTCCTTTTTTTCGTGGGTAGTACAGGATAAAAGCATAAAACTTACTAAACAACAACTAGCTAGCACATGGTAGTACATCTTCCTTTCACTGTTCAAATCCCGCAACGTGTATTTTATAAATATATATGAGGAGTTTTCTTTTCAAATTATGGGAGTAATTATCTCTTGTTATGAGAATAAATATCCGAATCGCATATATATTGTTTGATATCATTATGTCCTTCCAATTCTACTATAATAATTTTTATAATTCTTTAATAAAATAAAATAAAAACACTACCCTTTATTTATATACTTCTTTCAAGTACAGTTATGTTTTTCTTTCTGTTTTTTTCATTTACTTTTTATTTTTTAGTGAATTTCACCTCTCCTAAGATCATTTGATAGGATTAAAAGCAAAAAACTAATCTAGTTTAGATCATCATATAATGCCCCACACCTCAAACCTTTCTCTTTTGTAAGTACTAATTATATCATATAGTACATTAATTAATAAGAAGCAACATCTAACAATAAAGCATTATGCAAACACAAAATTACACATAAAGCCCCACACCTCATACCTTTTCTGTGTTGGAGACTAGCTAATTGAACACTTAAAGAAACAACATATACCTAACAACAAAGCATTATATCACCCCTTTATGTGGTTTAATGTTAAAAGGTAATCATTACGCAGTAATCATTAAGCGTGACAATGTAACATGTTCGGTTGTCATACCTGTATACGGTATATATATATATCAATAAAATATTATACGAAGATAAAATTATACAGAATTCTAAATTTTCAAAAGATCGAATAAGAATTTTGTTTTCTTAATTAATATTTAACGTTAGAGACTTCGTTAATAATTAATACATGTTAAAAATGTTAACAACTTTTTTGTAATACTATCACATGTAGTTTAACCCAAATCTTTTATTACTTAACATAAGAGATATACATATATATATATATATACAGTCTTTCTATCATCAGTTCATTACATGTGGGTCATTAGATTTAAAAGATGTTTTAACAAGTACATGTAGTCAAGTCAAAGTATTTAAATCCAATGGTCCACATACAAGAAAATGATATATCTTTGATCAATTCGAATTGATAATAGAAAAACTATTTATATATATATATATAATATCTAATTATATAGAGATTATGTTAACATATGCGTTAAGAACACATGATAGCTAGTATAAGACCATTAATATGTTATACAGGTTCGATCATGTAATTTAATTGAAGTCTTATATATAAAATTTAATACGAGTTTTGTGGGTCAAGAAACCAATTATATATATATGAGAGAGAAAGAAAGAAGCAATAGAATGAAAATGATTTGGGTTGTTTTTTGTGTGATGGCGCATGCAGAAACTACACACGGCTCTTTCTGCACCGTCTAAAGTATGTAGTTGTTAATTATTGTATATTTGTATACTAATCATTCAAAAAGGACAATCCACACAAAAAAACAAAATCATCATCAAACAATGAAATGACATTCTCTTTGTTTTTCCACCATTAGCTTTTCTTTTATGGTTTTGTTGAGAAAAGCAAGTAGGGGTGTTTAGAGGTTTTTGTACATTTCATATAAAGTCAATTAATCAATTCAAAATCATTCATTAACTTTGATAGTGTGCCAAATCAAAGATTGACATGTGGGTTTGTAGTACAAACTAATATTATTAAGGTAAATGTCTGATTCGGCGGAGTCCGTCAATCATGGAAATATGTCAACCGTACGATAAGAAACGTTTTGTATTATTTATCGATCTACGTATTATGAATCATTTACTAGTTTAAAGGGTAAAATCTCTTGTTATTATACAATACGTTTCAGATTTGAAAGAGTTTGGTTTTAAAATAATTGTCTCTACGTTGTATGAAAGCAATGGATGGTTTATCCAATGATCCCTAAATTGATCACTTCTTTATCTTCCAAAACCTTAGAAATAAACAAAGCCCATAGGCCAAGATTTGGTGATTAGTTACATGTAGATAAGAGTAATGGTGGCAAAATGGACCGGCTCTAGCCGGCCCGGTCCTGTGACAATTCAGGCCTAGCACGGCCCGGCCAATAGCAGGCTTGGCCCGGTTACGAAGTAGACCCAGGCCCGGCAACCAAACTCAGGCCCGTCGGCCTGTGGCTTGTGGCCAACAGCCACTTTTTTAATAATAATAATAATAATATTTTTTTCTTTGACCAAACATTTTAAAAAAACATTTACTTTTTTTGAACGTTTGGCCAACGACTATAAAGCTTTAAAAAAAAATCATTAAATTTATAATTTTAACCTCCTTTTTTAAAAATCTATAAATACCCCTAAAATCCAAATCAAACTCTCTCTATTCTTAACTTTCTCAATTTCTCTCAATCTCTCATTCTCTAATATCTCTCTCTCTATTCTAAACTCTCTACACACTATAATAAATTTTAAACTTAAAAACAAAAATACATAAGTTAAAATAAATATAATAAATAAATTTTTAACTTCAAATATTACAAGATGAATAAATTTTAAAGTCAAACAATTCAATAAAATAGGAAAAAAAAAATTAAAAAAAAAACAATCAATTCATTCAATTGATGAATAATTTATTTATTTTATATTTTTATAAAATATATATTAGATATTAAGATTAATAAATTATAATTTATTATTTTATTTTAAAATAAAAAAATAAAATAAAAAATCGAGCGGCCTGTACGCTGGCCAGTAAGCCAAGCCCCAACTTTTTTTAACAGGGCGGGCCCATCCCAGCCTGTTTTCTCTTCAGGCTACTTCGGGCCGACATTGTCAGGCCGAGCCACCCATTTTGCCACCATTAGATGAGAGTCAAAAACTGTTGTAATATATATATATATATATAGAGAGAGAGAGAGAGAGAGAGAGAGAGAGAGAGAGAGAGAGAGAGAGAGAGAGAGAGAGAGAGAGAGATTTTCTAATGAGGACTTTTACAATGCACACTTTAAGCATCTTTGATGAAATTGTATGTAATATATTGAATTTTGATTTGATTTTTTGTATGGCTGAAAAAATCAAAATACGTTTATGGAAAAAAAAATTTAAAAAAAATTCAAGTGCAAGAACTAATTTTTTTCGATTTTTTTGATGATAAAACATTTTTAAAAAGGAAAATATAAGAAAAAATAGTTCTCAAATCCAAAAAAATTCTAAATTTTTACTAGATGTGAATTTAATTTTCTTATGATGCATACAAAAAATCAAATCAAGATTCAATATATTCTATGCAATTTCATTAAATGTGCTTAAAGTGTGCATTGTAAAAGTTCTCATTGGAAAAGTACTCTCTCTCTCTCTCTATATATATATATATCCTCAGGACAAACTGGTTTTATTTATGGAACTTTCCATAATTATCAACCATTAAATTCACATACTTCACCTTAGTCAAAGTCTTGTTAAACTTAATCAATGTTTCACAAGTCTTGTCTTAAAATTAAAAGTCCAGTTCACCTTTGAGGAGAGAAAAACTATATATATATAGTCAAGGACAATATAATGTTGGCTCGGTGGTAAAGCCCCTCACACTCATATTATAGGGTTGTAGGTTCGAGTCTCTCCCCCCCTCCCCCCTTAAAAAAAAAAATTAAAAATAAATAAATAATAGTCAAAAACCAACATTATACAGGCATACAGCAGATTGATAACGGGCCAACTTAGCCCAGTCCAGACCCAGTGGGCAAAATTGGAAAATAAATTGTTGAGAGTGGGATTTGAACCCACGCCCTTTCGGACCAGAACCTTAATCTGGCGCCTTAGACCAACTCGGCCATCTCAACTTTATGTTCATTTGTAATATATTAATTATACATTATTTTCAAACCTGTTGTTACGTTCACAAATAGAATCTTCAATTTATATATATATACTAAAACTCAAGATGAAATTGCACTGTTCATGTGAACAGTAAAATTAAGGGGATTTCAATTTATTTACATAAATGCCATTGATGTGTTGTTAAAAAAAAAAAAAAAAAAAAAAAAAAAAAGTTTGTACTCTCACCACCTCCCTCACTCTCTTTTTCTCTACCCACCCACCGTCCTCTCTTTCTCTCAATCTCTCTCCATCTTTTTTTTTTTTTTTTTGAATAAATCTCTCCATTTTTTTTAATACTAACCAACTTTAATATATTTCTATGTAAATTATTAATTAGTTATCATTTTTTTTTTTGCTTAATCATTCGAAAATAAATAACTAATGTAATATGAAAATTATATATAAGATAAAATCTCAACCATCAAAACTTTCTAATATACCATCACCCAATGTGGCTTGGTGATTAGAACGCTCATTCAGCCTAACAATGTCTCAGATTCAAGTCATCTCATAGCATGTGATATATATATATATATATAATATAACACATTTTAAAGAGAGACTTTTGGAATTAGCATCGCTTTAATAACTTGAGTTTAAATAGCACCAAATATTGATTTTGGACAAAAATACCCCCACTTTTCAATAATTATCTCTTATTAGTCCCTTTTTTATTTTATTTTTCAAAAACCTCCATCGATGGAGTTCAAAGCTCCATCAATGGAGGAGCTCCAAAAATCGGAGCCTTCATCGTCTTTGTTGAGTAGCTTCACGAGTTTCCGTCATTGCCTAGAAACGGCATCATCTTCGTTGGTTCGCGCGATAAAATCCGGTGACAAAATTAGCTTGAAACGAAGGCACAACGAAATTAGACGAGTAGTCTCCAAAGACAAAACCGAGCCTTCGTCACTTCTTCTCGCTGGATTTCGTCGATCGAGTAGCTATTTTGGAGACAAAGGCTCGAGTAAGCGAGTAGCCTTCTCGCTGGACAAAATTTGAAATTAGATAAGAAACTATTCGACGAACACTCGAGAAGTTGAAATCTAGAGAAAAAATCAAGCCCTCATCGTTGATCTGGAAACAGTGTCATCCTCCATTGATGGATGAAGAAGATGACCTAAATATTTTTTAAAAAAAAATTCTTATTTTTACTCTGTAAATCTCAAATTTGTAAAAATACCCCATATGTCTCGAATTATCAAAATAAGTATCGAATTTGCCTAAGTAAGTCTCAAATTTACAGAATAAGTCTCGAATTTTACCCAATAAGTCTCAGATTTACAAAATAAGTCTTGATTTGCAAGAAAAAAAAATTATGAGGGAAAAAACGAAATGAGGAAATTTTTGTCTCAAACCGAATGATACTCACTTTCTTGGTGTTCCCATCCTTGAAGGTTTCCAACATTGTTGTCGAATGATACAATGCAACCCTCTTTGTTCACCAGTTGGTTGAAAATGTAGATGAATGTATGGTTTTGGACAATAAAGCCCTATATGATATTTGCTTCCGGACACTAAAGCTCACAACTCCAAGCTGTAAGCTTATCATTATCTTTCTCTTTGTTACGAGACTTTTGTGGAATATTTTCATAGTTGTCAACTGATAGAGTGATTTTTATAACGTTTGGATGTTTGATATTTTGATTTGCTGTTTACTGAGAATTTTTTGATACATGTGGTATGCTCATCTTAATTTGTTTATAGGGATAATTACCTTGGTGACCACCCATTTGGTTATTACCTATCAAAATGGATATTTTGACAAATAGTGTGATGGAAATGGTCATTATTTGCCAAAATAGTTATTTTGAAACAAATTTCCAATCTAATGACCATTTTGATAGAGTTTAACTAAATAGATATCCACCAAAGTAATTATATCTTATTTATATTTGTCAAATCACATGATGTATTCATAGAATTATTGTGACAGCGCCCTAGCGGTTGGTTGTTTCAAATGGTTTATTTACTTTTTAAATTTTTTTAATGAATAATTATTCTCTCTCTGTCTGAAAGAGAAAAAAAAAAAAGATAAAAAAGATGATTTAGGTGAGAGATGAGTTGATTGTTGAGAGAAAAAAAATTGTTTGGTTGAGATAATGGATGGTCAAGAGTTGAAGAAGAGATAGAGGACGATGGATTTACATTTGAAAATATATTTGCATTTTATTTTTGATTAATATATTTTTTATATTTTAATTTTGTTTGTTTCATAATTTAGATCAATAAATTTATTAAAATTGAAAATAATATATAAAACGGTATAATACTCCCGCAGCAGAGCGCGGGCCATTTTACTAGTAATATCTACAAAATACAACACTCAAATCTAATACCATTAATTTCCCTAAAATCTCTAGAGTATTTCTCAAAATAATGATGATAATAATAATAATAATAATAATTTCTATAGTATAATGTAATTACAACATTAAATAAAACGAGTCCTTGCAACACATGCATAAATTAAAAGGTATCAAATGCTCATGTTATATGTATCTCTACAATACAAATGTAAACCTCATCACTTATTCACTTTTATATCCAAGAATATACTCTGCAAAATGTTGGTGATGAGGGATAAGTTGCCAACTTCGTAAGTAAATTCATATACGTATAAACATGTACATAAGATAGTTTTTTTGTAGAATCTTACATTCAAAACTTTGGCCATAAACTTTTTGACGAATTCCCAACAAGATAATATTTAACAAAACACAAATTAACATTAAAAGGCTCCGTTTGGAAGAGTTTCTTCGAATAGATTTTTTAGCATTAGATCTTTTAGGAGTAGAGCTTCTACAAGTAAAGCTTTTAACGGAATGTTGTGAATTAATTTTTATTTTATTTTTAATTATAGGATTACTAAAATACTCAAAAAGATATTAGACATTTTAGTATTATTAAAAAAATTTAAAAAGATCTACATGGGAAACCTAAAATTTATGTGACTGTTCAAAAAAAAAAAAAAATTATCACAATGGATGAACTAGTGCACTGAAGAGTACCTAGCACACACGCATATATATATATATATATATATATAGATAAGAAATACCCCTCTTTAGTCAAAAAATTAGGAGAATTATTGTTTTTATCCAAGATTAGTATTTTTATTGTTTTTAGCTAATAATTGACAGTGAAGACTTAAATGTCCCTCGTTATTTTTTTTACCTCTTCTCTCTTCTTTTCTCTCCATTTGGTCAGAACATTTTCTTTTCTTCTCTCTCTCTCTCTCCACTCGATCTCATGTCTCTCTCCTCTCTCTCCACCACAAATTCTTTTTGCAACCCATATCTCCTCTCTCACGCCACTCTCCTCTTTAATCCAAGCATTTTTTTTTTTTGTTCCTCTTCTCTCTTCTTTGGTTTGCATATCTCATGCCGGAAGGTTTGGATTTGAGTGTTAGTGTTGATTTTAAGAGTGGTTGTAGTTGTGGTTGTGTTTAAGTTTGGGTATTATTTGTTTAAAAAAAAAAATCATATTTTGTTTTGTTTAAAAAAAAAAAATAGATTTTAAAAAATTCCATATTTTTTAAATAAATTTCAAAAAAAAAAAATGGTTATTTTGAAAGATTTTCATATTTTAAAAAGGTTTAGATTTGAGTATTAGTTGTTGATTTTAAGGGCGGTTGTGGTTGTGTTTAAGTTTGGGTATTGTTTGTTTTAAAAAAATTCAAATTTTGTTTTGTTTAAAAAAATTTCCAATTTTTTTTAAACAAATTCAGGTTTTTTTTTTTTTTTTGAAAAAATTCCAAATTTTAAAAAATTTCTAGATTATGTTTGTTAAATTTTTTTTTTTCCAATTATTATTTTTTTTTTAATATTTTTTTTCCAGATTTTGTTCAATTTACTATAGATCCATTGTTTCAAATATTTTTTTTTTTAAAAAAATTGTATGAGGAAATCTGGAAAATTTCTAAATCTATTCAAATCTAGAAATTTTTCCAGATTTCTTTAAATGTACCAGACCACCAATTAACCATACCACGGTAACCCAATTAAACACATCAGAGCTGACCAATTAAATACAAAACACACCAGGTATAAATCAATTAAACACATCAGGGCTGACCAATTAAACACACAAGGTGTAAACCAATTAAACACACCAGACTAATTAAGCACACAAAGTGTAAATCAATTAAACACACCAGGGCAACCCAATTAAACACACTATGGCAACCCAATTAAACACACTATGGTAGATCAATTAAACACACCAGGACAATTCAATTAAACACATCAGGGCAAGATCGAATTAAACACATCTGGAAAGAAGAAGAAGAAGATGGAGGTTTGGAAAGAAGAAAAAGAAAAAAATAGAGAATTTTTTTTATATATATATTTATAAAGAATGGCAATTTTGTCCAAAAAGTGGATATTTTGATAGAAACAATAAAAATACTAATCTTTGATAAAAACAATAAACCCATTAATTTTGTTGCTAGTTTTACAGTTCTCCACATATATATATGTGTATATATATATATATATAGAGAGAGAGAGAGAGAGGAAATATGCCTTTTTAGTCAAAATTAAGAGGCATTATTATTTTTAGCCAACATTATATTTTTATTGTTTCTTCCATTCTTTGGCTATGAAGCCCTAAATGCCCCTAATTTTTTTCTTTACCTCTTATCTCTCCTTTTCTCTCTCATTTCTACCGAACATTTTTTTTGTTCTTTCTCTCTCACGTCTTCTCTTCTTATTCTCTCTTTCTCTCCTCTATTCTCTCTCACGCCTTCTCTCTTTCTCTCTCTCTCTCTCCTCTCTTTCTCCTCTGTCTTCTCTCCCTCTCCTCTATTCTCTCTCACGTCTTCTCTCCTTCTTCTTCTCTTTCTCTCCTCTCTTCTCTCCGTCTTCTCTTTCTCTCATCTCTTCTCTGTTAGCTGTTAGAGCATCCACATTGGTGCAAAAATAAGACCCACTTTGCAAGACCCATTTTGGGTTTCATAAAATTGAGCCACATTGGTTGCAAATGAGACCCAAAAAACAAGACCCAAAAGTGGGGTCCAGAAGAGTAGACCCAAATGGAGTTCCACATTTGGAACCCAATTTGGGTCTTGCCCAATGATTGGGGTTGGGTTCCCAACCCTCTCCAATCATTGGGTTGGACCTTTTTTTTTTTTTTTTTTTAATTTATATATATATAATTTAAATTTAAATTAAAATATATAATTATTAATTTCAAAATATATATATAATGAAAAAATATATATATATTTAATATTTATATTTCAATTATTTAAATTTAAATATATTATTATTAATTTCAATAATTATATACATAATGACAAAATATAAATAAATTTAATTAAATCAACAACGGAACAATTTCGGAATTTTGATATATATATATAGACCGGTTCTCGGTTCGGTTCACCGGTTTGAACCCATGAACTGGAAACCTCACAGGAATATCCATTTTTTTAAAAACGAAACCGAAATTGGAAGCGGAACTGAACCGTCGGAACCGTCGAAAACCGGACCATAACTGAAACCGAACCATCGGAACCCCCAAACCCGAACCGTTGGAACCGCTAGACTCAAACCATCGGAATACCAGACCCGAACCGGCGGAACCGCTAAAACCGGACAGGACCAGGACCGGGACCGGGACCTGGACCGGGACCGGGACCGGGACCGGAACCGCTAAAACCGGACCGGAACCGGAACCGGAACCGGAACCGGAACTGGAATCGGAACCAAGGAACCGGAACCGGAACCGGAACCGGAATCGGAACCGGAACTGGAACTGGAACTGAAACCGAAATTGAAACCGAAACCGAAACCGAAATCAGAACCGGAACCGAACCGAACCGAACCTTCAAAATCGAAATCGAAACCGGAACCGGAACCGGAACCGGAACCGAAACCAGAATCGGACCTTTAAAACCGGAATCGGACCTTTAAAATCGGAATCGGACCTTTAAAACCGGAATTGGAGCCGATTTTGAAGGTTCAAAACCGAAGTCGGATTCAAACCGAAACCGACGCCATGTCTAATCGTATACAATATTTTGTTTTAAATATTTATTTTTATTGTTGATGTAATTCGGTTGTGATAATTTTAAATTAATAATTTTTTTTTAAATGAATTATAATTTGTTAAATA
This sequence comes from Acer campestre, assembly GCA_954870605.1. Lineage (NCBI taxonomy): Eukaryota > Viridiplantae > Streptophyta > Magnoliopsida > Sapindales > Sapindaceae > Acer > Acer campestre. The sequence goes on from OX940808.1 coordinate 16,491,447, forward strand.
ATTGTTGATAGTGTTGATATTTAAAATATATTATATAATTTCTTTATTAATATATATATATATATAATATTTTAAAGAAGAGTAATGATTGTTTGGAAAAAAGTAAAAAAAGTGGATCCATTTTTTTTGTTTTAATTTTGCCCCATTGTGGGGAAAATGGATCCAAATAAAAGAGACCCAAATGGGAAGACCCATTCTTTGAAAAGAAGATCCATTTTTGATGATGTGGCACAAAATGAGTCTTGTTTTTTAGAGCTACCAATGTGGATGCTCTTATGGTTCTCTTTAAGGGTGGTTGTGTTTAAGTTTGGGTTATAGTTGTGGTGGTTGTGTTTAATTTTCAGATTTAATTTTTAATTTTTTTTTTTCAGATCTTGCTTTTTGCAAACAAAATTTCTAGATTTTGTTTTGTTCAAACAAAATTTCCAGGTTTTATTTTGTTTTAAAATATTTCAGATTTTGTTTAATTTTCAAATTTCTAGATTTTTAAATTTTCAAACAAAATTTCCAGGTTTTAAAATTTTCAGATTTTTAGATTTTCAAAAAAAATTCCATATTTTAAAATTTCCAGGTTTTTTTTTTTAAAAAAAAAATCAGATTTTTTTAAACAAAAAATTTTAGATTTGGTTTTTTTGCAAACAAAATTTCCAGATTTCATTTTGTTTAATTTTTTTTCAAATTTCATTTTGTTCAATTTTAAGATTTGAGGGTGGTGATTGTTTTTATGAATGGTGGGAGTTGTGTTTGAGTTTGGGTTTTGTTAAAAAAAATTAGATTTTTTTTAAACAAAAAATTTCAGATTTGATTTTTTTTTCAAACAAAATTTCCAGATTTCTTTTGTTTAAACACACCAGGCCACCAATTAAACACACCAGACCATCAATTAAATACACCACGGCAACCCAATTAAACACACCGGGTGTAAAATAATTAAACACACCAGATTAATTAAACACACCAGAGCAACCCAATGAAACACACTATGACAACCCAATTAAATACACCAAGCCACCAATTAAACACACCATGGCAACCCAATTAAACACACCAGATGTAAATCAATTAAACACACCAAGGCAACCCAATTAAACACATCAGATGTAAATCAATTAAACACACTAGGACAACCCAATTAAATACACCATGACAACCCAATTAAATACATCAGGGCAGACCAATTAAACACACCGGGGCAACTTAATTAAACACACTATGGAAAATCAATTAAACATACTAGGGCAAGACCAAATTAAACACACCAACAAACACAATTTAACACATCCAGGAAGAAGAAGAAGAAGAAGAAGAAGATGGAGGTCTGGGATAGAGAGAAAAAAGAGGTTGTTTTTTTTTTTTTTTTTTTTTTTTGGAAAGAAGAAGAAAAAGAAAAAAAAAAACAAAGGATTTTTTTTTTTTTATAAAGAAGGGCAATCTTGTCCAAAAAGTGGATATTTTGATAAAAACAATAAAAATAATAATCTTGGATAAAAAAAATAAAATCACTAATTTGTTTGCTAGTTTTAAAGTTCTCCCATATATATATATATATATATAATTAATGTTTTCTTCTTGAACAATTTTCAATATTCTTGAAAAAATATATATTATTTGTATATAACTTGAGTCCTAGTTGAAATTTTGAATTAACAAGAATTTACCAAATGGTCTCACATATATCTTATGAGAAATCCAATCATCTTGAAGGCCTAATTCGAGATAAAACACCAATATTTGTTGGTGATCTATAATAGTCAAAAAGTCTGACACAAAATTATAAATATATACATTAGTACGTGAACATATATACACACCGACACACATCACATCGAATGAGACTGTGATATGTATATGAGAGTTCATAATATCTACTACACTCCCATGAACCAGAAAAATAGTTAATCTTTTATTGGAGTAAAATTAGAGGTTAGGGGGAAAGGTTTTTATCTATAGGGGGTAAAGAAATTCTTATTAAGGCTGTCCTCCAGCCTGTTCCTACGTATGTGATGAGTCTCTTCCGACTTCCGAAGAATTTGTGTGCTGAAATTCAGAGATTATATGCCAGATTTTGGTGGGGTAGTAATGAAAGGAAACGGAAAATTCATTGGTGTACATGGGATCGTCTCTGTAAATCGAAAAAGGAAGGGGGATTACGTTTTCGCGAGTTGGAAACTTTTAACAAAGCGCTTCTTGCGAAACAGTGTTGAAGGGTGTTAAATAAGGAGGATTCTTTGGCTGCTAGAGTGCTTAAGGGTTGCTACTATCCAGAATGCAGTTTTTTGGAGGCTCCGAAAAAGGGTTCAGCTTCTTATGTTTGGAGTAGCCTTTACTGGGGGCATGAGCTTTTGGTAGGTGGTTTGAGATGGAGAGTTGGTAATGGGCAGAATATTAGGATTTATAAGGATAAATGGGTGCCAAAAACTTCAACTTTCCAGATTATTTCTCCTCTTTTGCTTGGCGTGAATGCTTCAGTGGATCAGTTGGTGTCTTCTTCGGGTAGTTGGGATGTTGCTAAGATTACGAGTAATTTTGTTGAAGAAGATGGCATGGCTATTCTTCAAATTCCGCTATGTACTGCTAGAAGTATTGATAAGGTTGTATGACATTATGAAACCAGTGGGGTCTTTTCTGTGAAGAGTGGGTACAAAATGGGGAGATCTCTCAGTCTGATGGCCTGTGCTTCAGACAATTCTCTGCTGGAAAATTGGTGGAATTCCTTGTGGAAGCTGGCAATTCCGTTGAAAATTAAAATTTTTATATGGAAGGCTTGTTTCGAATGGATTCCTACTCTTTCTAATTTAGCCAGAAATCATCTGGTGGTGAAGGATTTTTGCCCTCTCTGTCATAGCCCGGGTGAAACAACTATCCATGCTTTATGGGGTTGTCGCATTTTGAAGGCTGCTAGGAGTGGGTGGCTGCCTCCTGAGATACAGGTTAGAAGTAATTTTGCCAATTTTTTAGATTTTATGTTGGAGTATTCTTCTCTTTTGAAAAAGGATGATTTGGGTTTGTTGTGTACTATCCTGTGGAGGGTGTGGTTTTTGTGGAATCTGGTGGTGCATGGTGAGAGGCATCAGAATGTGATTGAAGTGGTTCTGTGGTGTGTGGATTTTCTAGATGAGTTTCATAACAGTGTTGGGGACAGTGAGCAGGTATCTGTTCTGCCGGTTTTGTGTAGGAATATTTGGAGACCTTCGGATCCGAATTGTTATAAAATTAATTGTGATGCAGCGATTAATGGTGTGGGGGGTCGTGTTGGGTTTGGTGTGGTGATTCGGGATCACTGTGGTTTTGTTTTGGCCTCTTGTTCGCAGATTATGTATGCTTGTTATGATGCTAGTGTGGCTGAAACTATGGCTATCCTCAGAGGCTTAATTTTCAGTAGAGATTGTGGCTTAGGTCCTTGTTGTCTTGAGTCGGATGCTGCTATGGTTGTTAAGAGGATTAATGAGGGAAGCCATCAGGACTCTGTTAGTGGTATAATTTTAACTGAGATTGCTGAAATGTTGTCCATTCTTAATGTAATTTCTGTTAGCCATGTTCCTAGGGTGGCTAATACTATGGCTCATGGCCTCGCGAAAAACGCGCTTACGGTCGTTGAAGACCTTTTCTGGATGGAGGATTATCCTCCCTATGTTGGGGAAGCTGTCCGGTTGGATTTGCCTTTTTAGGCTCCAATTTTGGGATTTAGCTTTCTTGTTGTTGTATGTTTGGTTAATTTCAAAAAAAAAAAAAAAAGATTAAAAGGACCGATGTCTTGACAAGATGAGATTGACTAAATGACAATTATCCCCTTACACCTACATTTAGGCTGTGTTTGTTTGACGGGATGTGATTGGGATTGGACTATTTTTAGTCCATTTCTCATGTTTGGCTCGGTAGTGGGATGGGATAAATTAGTCCCATTTAACTTTTTCATCCCCCTAACTTGGGATAATATAGTCCGGTCCAAAATGGTGGGATAATATAGTCCGGTCCATCTCTTCTTCTCTCATCTAACATTATCGTCTTCTTCAGCAACCAAACTAGAGAACAAAAAAAAAATTATTCACAATCACAAAATCAAAACCTTCGATCACACAATCACAAAAGCAAAACCTTCTTTGGATCAACTGTTTTGTCATCTAGTTTGTGTTGAGTAGAAAGCATTTCCATTTCAAAAAAAAAAAAAAAACGCAAATATACTTGTTGATTTAAGCAATGGCCCCATCAAAGAAGATAATGGAGGTGTCATAGAGCCCTTTAGGAGCAGACTCTGTCGCTAACTTCAAGTGATCTTGCAAACCCACCAGTGAATTTTTCCCCATCATCTCTGTATCACACAAAATCCCCAAAATCTAGGGTTCCATTAGCCATAAATAATTAGAAATTTTAAATTTGTTGTGTGGATCTGATTTGTGGAAGCTGTGAAAGAGTAGTTGAGGAAATCAGAGAGGAAGAAGAGAAGATGAGGAAGGAAAAAATAAAAAATCGATGGTTTTGGGTAAAGTTTAATCTTTCACAGATATATGTTTTTCTTTTTCTTTTTTTAAATTTGATTTTTAAATTTTTTTTAATTAAGTTTATGTAATTTTCAACTCAATTTTAATCTTATTCCAAGACATACCAAACACAGTATAACATTATTTTTAGTCTAATCTCATGTTGCATCAAACACGGGAAACACTATAATTAATCCAGTCCAATCCAGTCCAATCCCATGTCTTAAAAATAGTCCAATCCTATCCCGCGCAATAAACACAACCTTAAAGTGTAATGCTCGTGTATTGGTTTCCCCTTAACCTTAACAACCAAACCGTCGCGATTACAAGCCATTGAAACACCGTGGAATGTAATATGATTTGGCCATTAATCAATGTAGTAGTGCAAGTCAAGATCTCTCTTAGGCATTTCCTCTAACTTGAAAAACGGGGTGCAAGATCTGTAGAATAACTTAAACAGGCCTTTCAAGCTCCCATGGTTTAAATTCAAACAAAACGAGTTTTCAAAATGCTCCTAAAGTCTGTTATTGCCTATCAAACAGGACTTACCCACACAGACCACCAAGGAGTTTTTCCAGAAAACATTAAAATTTTGTTTTCATAAAAACAGGATCTCTACTAGGTACTTTTATAGAAAAAGTTACTCTAAAGTTGAAAACAGGTTTTTCAAAATCTCTATAAGGACCGAGTTACTCTAGAAATTTATTATTTATCTTATGCTTTCGTTAACCTGGCTAGACTTCCTAGTGTTTAAAACAAGAAAATAAAAACTTGAAAATAAAAAGTAAAAACAAGTTGAAAGATCTTACTTTGAAAATATTCACAACTTTATTGATAGCTAAAGAGGGTTGTTGGAAAATTACAAGTGAGAGAAAGTGAAAGATTTTGAGTGCTCTAGATTTGCTCGTGTGTTTTTACAAATGAGAGCTCTAACTTATGTATACAAAAATGTGAGAAGAAAAGGCCAAAACAAGTGGCAGATAAAGTTAATAATAAAAATATACATTATTTACTTTATCTGACAGTCTTATCTTCATTATCATATCTCTGTCTTTCTTCTGACACTCTTATCTCTGACAATCTTATCTTCATTATCTTCTTCTGACACTCTTAACTGACACTCTTATCTTCATATCTCTGACTTCCTCTGTTGATACTATCTTCATTGTCGATCTTATCTTCTTATCTTCTTTGCCGACGATCTTATCCTTTTACTGCTTTTGTCCTTTTCTACCGACAATTTTTAGGTGTCTAGATTGTGGTAGGCTTCGTCATCAAACTGCTCATCTATTTCTTCTTCAGTGAGAAATTCCCTTAATCTATCTTGTTCTGCTTCCTGGATTTCGCTCAAATAATCATCTGTTTCTGGGCTAAGAAAAATCCATGGAATTGGGTACTTCATCATGACATCGTGGCTCCTTACAAAGATGGACATGTGAGGAGTCTGCCCAATTAGCTCTGGCCTGGATGAATTTACACTAGTATAATATTTTTGTGCTCTGTATCTTTGAAGATACTCAGGACATATGTCATCTTGATCATAGTCATGAGGATAATCTTCTCGTATAAATTCAACAGAAAAATTATATGGTACTATCACAATAAAGTGATAAGCTGGTAAATAGTTTGTCATCTTGTAAGGTTGGTTGACAATCCATTCACATGGGACAGAATCAATGTCAAGGTAAAACCCGTGCTTTCCTCCAAACATCCTGATTGATTGTTGAAGTTTTTCAGGAAGAAAGGAGATTTTTAAAATATTTGTGGCATGAATGCCATCAACAATGCCATAACTAAAAGGTTCTTCAATACCTACTTTCTCAGCAAAATCTGGGATTTCAAATTCTAAAGGTAAAACATTTAAATTTATTTGTACTGAAACAAACTTAAATATAACTTTATTATTGATCTTTTTCTCTTGTAGCCATGTAATCATACCTTCAGGTAATCCTACACCTACTGCAAGGAACTTTTGAATTTTTATAAAACGTTTTAAATGTATATTTTGGGCTATCCCAAAAATATTTTGCTTTATATCTGTAGGAAGCTTTTCTACTGCTTTGTAAAGATTTTTTGCTTGATCCCTCATTAGGGTAATATTTATAATATCAATGGGCGTTTCTATAGAATTTGCCACCTCATCTTCTTCTTTATTATTCTTTTGACTTTCTCTACTAAGCTGATGAATTTGCTTTGCTAACTATTCAGCTTCATCTAGCTTTTGCTTTAGTACCGTATTTTCAGCTTGGAGTTTTTCTAAAAGATCATGCATTGTCTTTTTACAACTTTCTAATTCTTCAGTAATTCTATGATTAGCTTCATTCACTTTTTTGAAATGGTTCATGAAACTAATAACTTGACTCCTATCATACATAAGACCATTAAATTCTAAAATTGGCTCAAAGCCATCTTGATTTTGTAAAAACATATTTAAAGACTTGTTAGCTTCTTCTAAAGAATAAAAACCTTTAAAACAAGGATTTGGAAAATCTTCAACATACATAGCAGTCTCTTGCCATGTTGAATAGATTCCAATTTTTCTTCCTCTATAAACTACATAACAAGAAAACTTATTATTTTCTACAAAAAACTGACTCAAAACATTTAAAGAGTTTAGAAAACCTTTATTATCATTTCTAAAAAACCATATATTATTGAGTAAAGCTTGTTGAGATTCAGTAAGCTTATCTTTTACTTGATTTAATGGCTGAAAAGGGACTCCTGGACTATGACTAATAGTAAAAGGTCCTATACTAAGCTTTTTTATACTACCGCTTTGAGCTGAGAAACTAAGGCTTTTCTGAACATTCTTTGAACTGCTAGCCATTTTGCCTGCATTCAAAAATTAAATATTTATTAGTCTGGATAATATATCAGCTATAGTATTATCTTTTCCACTAATATGTTCTAATTCTGCTTTATATCATCTACCAGTTAATGTTTCTAAAAAACTTATCCATCTTTTACTAATAAATGAATTTTTCTTTTCAAAATTTTTCTTTTGTACTTTTTTGTAAAATTCTAAAATATTATTACAATTTGTTCTAATAGTAAATGATTCATTCTGTATATATATATATATGAAAATTATTCAAAGTATTTATTATTCCTAATAGTTCTAATTCTGTACTTGACTTTCTACTCTCAGGCTCTGAGAACTTACCACTAGAATACATTGCTATTTCTTCTAAATCTTTCGGACTTACTTTATTAGGTTTTTGAATAAGAATTCCAGCCCACCCTTTGCTACTAGCATCTATTTGGATTATTTTATAATAACCATCAATAGGGAGAGCTATTGGTCCTAGATTTTTTACTATTTCTTTTATCTTTTGTATTAATTTTACATCTTCGTTATTAAAATATCTTTGACCATTTTTACTAAGCTTATTGTAGAGTGGTCTAACTAAGGTGCTTAGGTTAGGGATGAATTTTCTACCATAATTTAATAATCCTAAAAATTTTTGTAATTCTTTAGTTTCTTCTAGTTTATTAGGAAAACTTAAAATTTTTGTAGTTATATGCAGTTGGAGTTCTATTTTTCCTTTATCTATTTTAAGTCCTAAAAAATCTATTTTATTCTTAAAAAGTTCAATTTTCTTTTTAGAAAGAATGATATTATTTTCTTTACATAAATCAAGAATTTTATGAACATGGGATGTATGAACATATCTATTATTACTAAAAACAAGAATATCATCTATATATACTATACAAAAATTGGAAATTTTTTTAAATATCTTATCCATTCTAGCTTGAAATACTTGGGGTGCATTTTTTAATCCAAATGACATTACAAGCCATTCAAAATGTCCTTCAGAACAACTGAAAGCTGTCCAAGGAATAGATTCTTCATCTAGCTTAATCTGCCAAAAACCGCTTTTACAATCAAATTTAGAAAACCATGTTGCTTTCTGAATACAGTTTACTACTTCATCTTTATTGGGGAGTTTATAACTATTTCTTAGAGTATTATCATTTAATCTTTTGTAATTTATTACCATTCTACTTTTTCCTCTTTTTTGTTCACTATGGTTACTGACAATAAAAGCTGGGCTCCTATGTCTACTAGTGCTTTCTCTTATTACTCCTAATTCTAAAAGTTCTTCAATATGCATTTTACATTCTTTTCTATCTTCCAAACTATAGGCTAAATCTTGGGTTATTATAGTGATATCAGGATTTATTATTTCTAATTTGTATACTTCTGTAGAGTTTTTATTTAAAGGGTTATCACCAATAATTTTTGTCTTTTCTAATGCTTTTATTTTATTTTTTATATCTATTGGCCAACTATTTTCTTCTGTATTTTCTTGGTTATAATCTATTTTAGAAATTACACAAATATCTTCAGTATAACTTTCCATTAGATATTCATCTATCTCTTCATAACTTAAAACTTGTTCAGGTTCTAATTCTAAATTCACTATTGAGTCTTCTAGTAAAGAATCGAAATATTCTAAATCTATTGGTTTTTCTATATTGCTTACTTTCTTTATATAAGGGAGATTACTAGTTTCTAGCTTTGGTTGTATAAAGGTGGATTTTTTAAAGAAATTTACTCCGCTTGGTGTTATTAACATGCTTCCATTATTTCCTAGAATAAAATTAAGTCCTAAAATAAACTTATAGCTACTCATTTGTTTTGTTATTAAAGTCTGGGGTAAGTTATGTACTTCTCCATTAATTCTAATTGGTATATTAATTATACATTCAGTTATTTGTAATAATGATCCATTAAATTGTCTTAATCATACATCTGTTCCTAATTTAGTTCTAAATTCTTCTGGGGCTAAGCTTTCATGTATAATACATTTATTAGCACCAGTATCTATCATGGCTTTGGTACAGATTCTTTTGGATTTATAAAGAATTTCTATATCTATTAGTATGAGTTCACTTCCTGCTCTATTTACTTCTTCTTTTTCTATACATTTATTACAATAATATGATTCTTCCTTTTTATATCCTTTATAAAATTCTTTACCACATCCTTTGCAATTTTTTCCTAAAAAAGAATTTACTTCTTCTAATATATTAACACTATCTTCCTCAACTGATGAGCTATCTTCAAAATTCTCTTCAGATTCTGATTCTGAACTAGACTCATTTTCTTCATCTAATAATAATATATCTTCTTCATCTAATATGAATATAGTGTCTTCATCTAATAATTCTTCCATATTAAAGACTTCTTCTAAGTCTTCTAAATAATCTTCTATTTCGATAATATTTACTTTATTATTCTTAGCTTCAGGACAATTAGGCTTTATGTGACCTATTTTTCCACATAAATAACATTTACAATCTTTATGACTTTTCTTTTTAAATATTCTTTTTCCTTGTTTAAAGGCTTTTTGTACTTTTTGTTTATTGTTTGCGTAATTATAAAATTTTCTCTTGTAGGGTTTTTTGTACTTGTTATTATTGTACTTTTTATATTTCTTTATTTTCTCTTTATCTTTATGAAACTTATTATATTTATTTTTATATTTTCTAGTCTTTTCACAACCTAACGTAGGTACTTCATACAAATCTACACACATTCTGTTGAACTATGTTTGAGCTTGTCTCCTAAGCTTTTCTTCATCACACAAATCTCTAGTTCTTTGTCTAATAAATTCTACTGCAGGTAATAAAGAAATTTGCCAAAATAAACCTTCTTCTTTCCTACTTTTAAACCATTCAGTTAAATCTTTATAAAGTTTTTCTCCTATTTTACCAGGTAATTTTGTTACAAACTTCATTAGTAATTCTTTATCATAAGGTCGTCCTATTTGACTCCAATATTTATAAAAAAGGTCTACATAATAATCAAAGTAATGTAAATCACATATTTTTAATTGTTCTAAGCTTCTTATGGCTCTAATTTGCTTTTGAACATCATCTACTTCCTCCATTGAGGATCCTAAAATGCATTTTCTAATTGCATCTATAAAACTTAATACTGTTATATTTATTTCAAATTCATCTAATTCTTTTTGTTTTGTTTCGTCTTTTTTCATATATTCTCTCCATCCTAAATAAATCTGTTTTTCATTATATCCTAATGTACTTTCTAAATAAACTATCTTATATTTATAATCTACTATATTATTTAATGCTTCCATAGCATGTCTAATTAAATTTCCTTCCCATTTACTAAATATCTTTTTCCATTCACTTGGTCTATGTCCTTGTAAACTTAAAATTAATATATCTTTTGCTTCTGGTTCTTTTCTCTAGCTTTCTAATTTAGTTTTGGCTCTATAAACTCTTTCTGTGTCTTTAATATCTCTATATTGTTCTTTAGTATCTTTTATTCCTCTATTTTCTAAATATTCATCTATTCTAGGTTTAGGAAAACCTTCTGTATCTGGAATTTTTGTTCCACTTCCACTACCTGTTTCTAGAGTTTTAGGTTTATCTTCTTCTCCTACAAATATTTCTTCTTCTATATAAGCTACATTCTGTAAGTCAATTTTTAGATTTTCAAAATTTAATCCTTCTATTAATATTTTATCAACATCTTGGTCTTCTAATTCTATATTATTACAAAGTTCTTCGAATATTTCTTCTTTTAGATAATTATGTGGGTTACTAAAAACTAAATCTATTATTTGTTCTCATCACTTAAGGTTTTGACTTTGTCTATATTCTGCTCTAATCTTAACATATTAATTTCATCTTCAGAATCATCTTTTGTTATTACTACGTTACTATGCTTTTTATAATTACTAAATTTTTGAAAAGTTTCATCTTTGTTATTAGTGTAAATTTTACTGGTTTCTGGTACTTCTAATAATTGAGTTTCTAATTCAGGTAATTTCCATTCTAATCCTTGTAATTCGCTTTTACTTAGTCTTTTAGGAACTTGCATTTGTACATATTTACTATGAAAATGTTCAACTATGCTTTTATTAATAAATTTAAACTTTTTATGATATTTATTATAACATCTTCCTAATACAAATATCTTTAATCTTAAATTTTTATATTCTGCATCCATATTAAATCCTTTTGTTTGTATGCTTAATTTTATCTTACTACAAAATTCTTTTATGTCTATGTCTATGTCTATGTCAGGGAGACATCCTACTACTGCTACTTTATTCCTAAAATCTACTTCAACTGTTGCTAGTTGAGCTTGTTCATGATCATTGAACCTTTCATCATAAAGATGCAGATGGGCTTTAGTATCTAATCCGGCTCTAGTTTGGCTTAATACTCCAATGATTACTACTCCTAAATGTATAGCTGAATAGTCATTCTTCATTATTTCTTTGGCACTTTGAGGGCTTATTAATGTAATTTCTTCTCTATTGTTTACTACTCCTATTGTAAATTCATCTTTGTAAACATACAAGCTGCTTTTAAAGCTATCTAATAATCCTTCTCGATATAGATTCTTTTTCTTTACTTGTTTAAATCCTACTTCAAGCATTTTATTAACATCTTCTTCTTGGATTAAATCTTCTATTTTTTCTATTATTTCCTTTCCTTTATTACTATACTTTAAAATGTTTCTAACTCTACTGGCTACTGGTATTCTTGTACTAGAGGTTCTTACTAGTTCCATTTTTGTTAAAGAGATTTACTTTTGGTCCTAAAATATCTTTAATTTCTACTTTTGGCTGGTTATGAGGAGACTGTGTCTCTTGCTTTTTCTCTATTATATCTATTCTTTTATTTAACCGAGCTATATATTCTTGATCAAAATCTTTTTGCACAATTTTATTTTCTAATTCTTCAATTCTTTCTAAAGCTTTGACTAGTAACTTTATTATTGTATTACACTGTCCTTGAGTGACTGTGTTACTTTCTAGGTTAAATATTTTATCACTTATACCTACTGGTAAATTATTAGGGGTTTCTGCTGTTAATTCTTTAAGTACTTTATCTAAATTGTTCATTCAGTGAGTCTTTTTATCTGTGATCTTAACTCTTGCTGGGTCTGTTTTATATTTTATATTTCTAAACCGAGGCTTTTAACTAAACTTCTTATTTCTAATTCTACCGGTTTAGGGGTTTTTTGTTCTATTAAATTAGTTAGTTCTAATATTTCCTTTTTACTGGGGAATCTTTTTATTGTACTATTAAATTCTCCTAATAGTTCTTTTATGTAGTCTAGATTCTTTCTTAGAGTACTTATTTTACTATTTTTGAAAAAGCTAGCTAGATCAGTAATATTTTTATTAGTCTTATCTATATTTTCTTCTAGGTTTTGTCCTAAATTAATTAATAAATCTACAATAAAGTTTTGTTGACTATTACTAGTGTGGGGTATGTGTTTATATTGATTTTCTAAATGTTCGATGTTACAACTAATTTTAATATTGTTTTGTAAGTTTAACTTTATCTTTCTCAATCCTGCTATTTTAAGATCAAGATATTCTAGTCTCTTAAAGTTCATATGTAAGGTAAAATCCTTCTTCTGTCTGCTCTAAACTTTTTAATATTTATATCTATTAATATTATGATATTTCTTCTTGCTAAAATTATTTTTTCTAAGATAAGTGTTTCTCTAAATGGTTGTCTATTTCTTATTAATAAGTAATTTAAAATTAACTCTGCTTCACTAAAATTTAATCTTATTAAGTTTTCATAAAATTGTTCTAATGATCCAAAAAAATAAATATTAAGGAAACAGTTATTCAAATATTGCATTTAAAAAGTTCTATTCTATTTTTCTTCTTTTTGGTTGACTAAAACTTTCTATTTCTTCACTAACAATTCCTAGTATTTCTCTCCAACGATTTTCTGTTGCCTTTGCTCCTGCTATTCTACCTCTTAATCTACGTTTCTCTTGGTCTGTTTCTGCTTCTTTAAGATTATTTCCTAAATTTCTTATATGAAGTCTACAGGAATCTAGTCGTTCAGTTATATACTCTATTTGTTGATCTACTGGAAGGTCTTTGTTCATTTAATCTAGTTGATTTGACTGGTTGATGTAGATGTTTGACTATTTTCACCTAACGCTTTTTCTATTTCTTTTATTATTCTTTCACAGTTTAATTTTATAGTTTCTAAATCTAAAAGGTCTTTTTCAAAATACGGATATATTTCTCTAGTTTTAAGGTAAAGTTGTTCAAAATGATAATACTGGACTTTAAGCTTTTGATCTATTTCTTCGATAATTTCTAACTGTCTATTCATTAAAGAAGTTAAACTTTCTTTACTATGTATAGCTAGTTCTAAAAGAGATTGATCTATACTATTAATAAGAATTGCACTCATATAAACTTATACAAAAATATAACACATTTAAATAACAAAATTACTGAAATTATACAAAGATAACAATAAAGTAACTATAACATATTTAACATTATACATAAGAACATATCAATTATCACAAAATCACAAAATTAACACTACTATTTAAAAACTTGAAATCAGATGTTGTAATTAGAAGTCTGCATTTCTGTAACTACTCACATAAGCTAAATAATAAATTTAAAGGTAACTAGGCTCTGATACCAAACTTGAAAAACAGGGTGCAAGATCTGTAGAATAACTTAAACAGGCTTTTCAAGCTCCCATGGTTTAAATTCAAACAAAACGAGTATTCAAAATACTCCTAAAGTCTGTTATTGCCTATCAAACAGGACTTACCCACACAGATCACCAATGAGTTTTTCCAGAAAACATTAAAATTTTGTTTTCATAAAAACCCATTAATCTGGCTTAATAGGCCAACAAACCGAAGATATATCATTGAATCGATTCATTTTTCAAGAACCAATCCAATGTTGTTTTTTTATAGATTTGATCCGGAAGTAAACCTATCCAATAAATTTTCAACCCTAGTTTTGTCATTACTTATTTAGCGTGCTAATGCGCTAGAAATGGTGTCGTTTTATCGTGCTAACAAAAACAAGACAACGTGTCATTACGTAATTCGCGCGTAAACAAAATCTTCAAGAGATGGATAACATAACTGTCTGAAACTGAACATAGATTCTGTGGAAACACTTCTTCAAACAAAGTACAAGAAAACATTTAATTACCAGACAGATATTTTTGTAACTGGTTATGGCGTCGCGCGTGTTGTCCACGGCCTTCCTGTCTCCACCGAAACTCAGCAAACCCACTTCTCCTTCGTCTTCTTTTTCTTCTCCATTTTCGCTTTCGCTGAAGGTTTCAGTTGAAAATGGAAGATTAAAGTGCAAGGCTTTAGGTGAGAGCTCTCAGGGATCGTTTGATCCAACGGTCTATCAGGGCGTGTACGGACCTTGGACCGTTGATTCTACTGATGTTAAAGAGGTACAAGCAGAGCTAATAATAATGATGATGATGATGATGATGATGATGATGTTTGTTTTTATGATTCTTTGATTTGTCTTGTTAGTTTTGAGAATGATTTTTATAGAACTTTATTTGATAAGAACTTGCTTTGAAGTCTGTAGAAGTTAAAATCTCTAGGACTTGGGTGATTGTTATTGCTCTGCATGTTTTGTGTTTGTGAATTTGCTTCAGAGAGTTTTAAAATGTTTATCTATGGAGCATTTTTTTTTTTAATTCTTTTATAAGATAAACACTTTAAGTGCTTTCTACAAAAGCACTTTCGACAGAAGTAGTCTCAAAAGCATCCTTAGTTGATGTTTTGCTCATTGTGACAGGTGATTTTATACCGATCAGGGTTGGTAACTGCTGCTGCATCATTTGTGGTAGCAGCATCGGCTGTTTTTTTACCCAGTGATTCGTTCTTGACCGAAACAATCAAGCAAAATATTGACTTGTTTTACATTCTTGGAGCTGGTGGGTTGGGGTTATCATTGATTCTAATTCACATCTATGTAACTGAGCTTAAGCGAACCCTTCAAGCTTTTTGGGCCCTTGGTGTGGTTGGATCTTTGGCAACATACGCAGCCCTTGCACTACCGGCTGGTGAGAGTTTAGTACAATACGTTATCAATAACCCTACATCCGTCTGGTTTGTTGGTCCACTCTTTGCAGCTCTAACAGGACTTGTTTTCAAAGAAGGTAACATCTTATTTTCATTTAACTTTATGCTTCCTAAATTGGAAGTTATGCGTTTTAATCATAACCACATTTCTAAATTGCAGTAATTTACAATTTGCGTGCTTAAATCTCCCTAACAGGCCTCTGCTATGGAAAGCTGGAAGCTGGTCTTCTTACATTCATCATACCAACCGTTCTTCTTGGTCACCTGGTATGCTTCTCTATCTGCACAAATTATAATGCATTCCTGGGTTGCAAGAGCAAAAATTAGTCGAGGATTTGACCGACTTTTTGAATTATCGTACAACTTTAAAATCATACACATCAACATAGTAGCTTAGGATGCTTACCCTTCTGTGCGTGTTGATATTTTCCATTAGGTTGAAGTCTCTATACCGAGGGTTTTTACTTAGTTTTTATGTAGACCTTGATGAACTTCGCTTGATATTTGCAGTCAGGTTTGATGGATGATGGAGTAAAACTTACTCTTCTGGGTTCATGGATGGCTCTGTTTGTAATATTTGCTGGAAGGAAGTTTACTCAGCCCATTAAGGTATATTCATTGATCAAATTTTAATGATATTCATCTTCTGATTGTGGGAGAAATGCAAGCACGAACCCAATTGATAAAGATTCATTCGATATATTCTCTAAATTTCTGAAATTCATTAGAAACCCCTCGGATTTTATCAAGAATTTCTTGTACAAGGTAGGTGTTTGACAAAATTGTAACCGTTTGAAACCAAAAGCCAGGAGAGTACAATTACCAGAGCTTTGTAATAAAAAAAAATCCATGGCATTCTGATGTATTCTTGTTTACTTTGAAGGATGACATTGGTGACAAATCCGTGTTCATGTTCCAAGCTCTTGCGGAGGGAGAAAAGAAGGCCTTGATTGAGAAGCTCGAGCAACAGAAGTAAAGTTAGAATCTCAAGGGATGATGAGAGCCAAAAAGAGCGCGCAAATGCACACACTGTAAATACTTGTGCTGCTTGTGAGTTTCTGCAGGAACAAAACAGTGCCCATTTTGCCTCCGTTGTGATGAGTATGATATTTTATGTGTGAAGTCTTTTACATGGGATAACTATTTAGAAAAGAGTTTTTGGGATGTTGTAAATGGAATTTTGGCATGTTAAATAGCAATTTCATTGAATCCAATTAGTGGATCAAAGAGTATTCAATTCACTAATTTGTATCGTTATCGTTTAAGGTTAAGAATCATCAAAGATAATATACGCAAATGAGGAGGTTTGTAACTCACCTGACGGAGATAATCGACTTGCAATGCCTTTTTACAAAACCAAAATGTTTATATGTACAAAATATACAAGCATACCTGCAGTGGTTTTACAAAACAAGCTATTCAATGTCCACAGCCTGACCACAACATACTTCCCCATTAATACAGAAAATGGAAGGTAGTGCGCAACCTGGATGGCTGGGTGTGTTGCCACACGACCAAAAAAGATTTGCAGGCAACCTAGATGTCTTTGCCACGCTAACAAAAAAGATTCACGCAACCTGGATGTCTTGCCACACAACCAAAAACGATTCGAACTGTCCGCATCTGAAAATAGCTTTAGATATATTATACAAACCACATAAAGACTAGAAAGATTCAACTTGGTGAATATTTGGAGAAGTGGTTTATTCTCCTAATGCTATTCTCTTGCTTCTAGTCATAACACCAGCAGTTGGTATCGAAAGGTTGCCATCATCTTTAAACTTTTTTCGTTTGCAAGTCTGCTTGCATTTGCTCTCGACCGGATTATTTTCCCGCTTGTTGTCATCAGCCATTTCTGGCTTCACAGGAATAATAAACTCAGTTTCGCCATAAAAAGCATCAGTCTGCTTAGGTGTTGATATGCTTTCCTTTGCTTTCTCCGGCTTGTATGTTAGCTGCAGTGTGGATACTGTCTGAGGTTTCAAACTATTATCGTCGGCTTCGAGCAGAATCTGATTATTTAAGTTGCATGGTTCATTATCATCAGCAGTTGCGTCTGGTTTCTGATGTATGCTCTCAGTTTCTTCACCAGATTCTTCGAGCAGAGTCTGATTATTTAAGTTGCATGGTTCATTATCATCAGCAGTTGTGTCTGGTTTCTGATGTATGCTCTCAGTTTCTTCACCAGATTCTTCGAGCAGAATCTGATTATTTAAGTTGCACGGTTCATTATCATCAGCAGTTGTGTCTGGTTTCTGATGTATGCTCTCAGTTTCTTCACCAGATTCTTCAAGCAGAATCTGATTATTTAAGTTGCATGGTTCATTATCTTCAGCAGTTGCATCTGGTTTCGGATGTATGCTCTCAGTTTCTTCACCATATTCATTGAAATTTTCCTCCATATCTACAGATTCATGTTGTAGTGATTCAATCACACCCATCAGTTCTCTATTAACCTGCCATCAAAACGCAAATGTGAGAGATTAGAAGAAGCTTCTCATCAAGACTCGACCATTATTACATTTTATTACCATTTCAAGGGCTGAGAGATTCATTCAATAAAATTCAATCCGAAAGAAATAAAGTCTCCTCAAAAGAAGTGCACCACAGTTCACGAATGCTCAACCTGCCATACCTGTGGACTTTGAAGAAAATCGGCTATGTCACATGAACAGGATGGGCATTTCATAATGGTCTTCTGCGCTCGTAATGTCCGTCTGCCTTCACAAGACCTCTGTCTGATAAAACTTTGACCGGCAAAGGCACCCTCTAGACATGCTTTACAAAAATTATGACCACAAGGGGTAGTTAGTGGTGAAGTCATCACCTTCCGACAGATTAGGCAGCCAAGCTCTGCATGGTAATTGATGGAATAAGAAATATTATAGGGACTACACGATTAAAAGTGAATAACACTCAGGTAACAGTATGAATTTGAGAAGAAAACTAAACCTTTTAGAAGCTTTTGCCTCACAGACATATTTTGAGCCTTCCTCGTTGTCTTCCTATCTTCAGAATTTCCATTCTCAGCCTGTTTTCTACTATGAGGTGGAGGTTTCTTCCATATCCAGCAAGCTTTTTCCTCCTGAGGAGCACAACTGAACATATTAAAAGACATCCAACGATTGATTGTTCACTGTCTACCTAAAATACCAAGAAAGAAACTTAACAAAAAACCAACTGTAAGCATCAATCATGTTATGTACCCAGAAAAAAATTTACATCTAGAAAACGCTTTCTATTAGAATGAAATACAAAGTAAAACTGATTGAAAAAACTTCCAACAGACATAAGAACACATCAGGAGAGACGCGGAGAGAACATTTTAACAGGCATACATAATGAAACAGCAATAGCTTACATCATAGTCCCAGGAGGGAGATCCCTTCCTTTCAGTTATATCAATTGCATTCTTTAATTCCTTGATGACCGGCAGAGGCCCTGGACGATCCCCGTTATTGTCACTGCATATTATTTTTAAAATGTTACAAAAAGAGAGTGAGAAAGAACAAGGTCAGAGAAAGGAGAGAGACAAGACCTTGTCCATGGTGCTGGATCATTGTCACATCTTACAAAGAGATATCTGCATACCTTATAGCCCTAACAGAAAAAGACTTTGTCAGAAAGTAAATTTAGCAATAATCAACCATGATTAAAAACAGATACAAATACAATCATAAGCTTTTATTTTACCTGTATCCCATTTTTACGCCAGCATTTCTCAATTCTATAAATCCCATCATAGCGAACTCCTGTTTCAGGGGCATAGGAAGAACGCTTCTCCTTGTGAGATCTGCACAAATTGGAGAAACTAATTATAATTGCCAAAAGAAAGCAGAATGTTCAATCAGAAAACTCAAACAGTATTTGCTTTCTGTTGGACTGCAGTATACTCACATTTGATCCAACACGATATAAGGTTGACTCATTACACACATGACACAACAGTATAAAACAATCAGAGTTGCAAATATCTAAAACTTGATTGGCTAAGACAGAGACAATGTCATGGAAAAATGCTAAATTGCTGATAAAGCAGCCACCATTGCATTACTGTAAATAACAGGAAGTGATATAATCTAAAGTAATGGTTGCAAAATCAATTACAACATTAACAAAGTATTTGTGTTGGCCTAACTAAGTGGCAACTTTTTGCTTTAAGAAGTCATTTTACACTTGAATAACCACCTAACCTCGCAAGTCAATATTACTCTGTTGATAAAAAACATATTTTCCTACATTGTGCATTTTTTTATTTTTTTATTTTTTTTTTTGGATAACCAGAAATCTCTGATTTTTTGTTTACTGGACTTTAAACTAAGGACTGTTGTTGGGAGCTACAAGAATGGTGGTTAGGAAACAGAAGAGATACCATAGTTTCCAGGTAAGTGGGTACTAGGGGATTACATATTGGTCTATTGACCATAACTATCTTCACAATTGAGAACAAAGTGTAGAAACAATCATATAAACTCATAAATTTATTTATTTTATAAAGGTGTGCAAACACTGCAGATGACAGAAGCTATAACTGATTGAAACTTTGTTTCAATCTCGAAAGATTTATTACCACCATAAATAGTGCTTAGAGTGATTAACCTCTAGGTTTGTATCCAAATAAAAAAAGGACTAAATCAGATTCAAGAATCAACTAAATTTTAGATATGTTCCAAGCAATTATAAACATAAGGAGTAAGATTAAAGAATTAGTGATTTGATATTCAGGTATAGCTGCATCCAAGTGAATAAGCATAAACTTCATTAACTCACCTAACTACTCTGACAGGATAACCTTTCCGGCAACTTACTCGCAAGGCCTCATTATACTTTTCAAACTTCTGATCAAAAGACTGTGTCTTATTTGTGCGCTTATTGCCACTTAGGTCTCTTCCTCCACTGTACACCAAAAAATAAAGGGGAAGTCAAATACATGTCAAAACTTGAGAAACCTGGTGGCAGAATTTTTGGTTAATATTTTCTGAATAGAAACCTGGTCACTGCAACTTGGAAAAATCAGCTTGCAACTAAACTGATTAAGACCTACCATTTCTGCAACAATATGACTCAGGTCACATATCTGTCGCAGAGTACTACTTGAAATAATCCAGAGCCTGAAATTTCTTTCTACTTGTCAAATGTCAAATTACAGTTTCTTCATTGAGATGAAGGTAATGTGATTAAATTACAACAAAATTCTTCAAGTTATCTGACCAATACAGTAAACCTCTGAAAAGACTTATGTTAAAAGGAACTAGATTATCATTTGGACCATGTGAAAGCCAACAAAAGATAAGCAATGACAGAAAAAGCACTAGTTATATAGTAAACTAGTAAAGCAAGGACGCTAATGCAGAAAACAGACAAAAGAAAATACCTTCCAGTGTAAAGAAACCATTCACCATGGTCTTCATCATCTACATATCCTCCAGAGAGGGCCACCGACTGGGCTCCATAATCTGACTGACCTGCAATTCCTGCAACATGAGGAAGGTGGGCACCCCATTGTCTGCATTCCAGCCTATCCTCCCAAGACTCTCCAACCAACACACCCTGCTTTCTCACTGGATCGTTCTCTGCAAGAATAGGCCCAAAATGATCAGGAGGGACAGTGACAAAGATCTTTCCGCTGCAAGCATTAGCCTTTCCAGCTTTCTTTGCTCGTTCTGTGGTGTATGCTTTTTCTGGCCGATTTTGATTGTGAACAAAATGAGAAACCTTTGGTGCCCCCTGTGCACTGGATTTTGACATCTTGGCCATTCGAATTGCAAACACAAGTGCAGAGTTGATTCGGGGTTGGCTTGCCATCTTGGATGGGATTACATTGCGACAATTTGCACAAGTGCGCTTTCCCTGTCCAATCCATTTCTGGAAGCACTTCAAGCAAAAATTATGACCACAAGGTGTCTGAAACAAGAACAAAGGAGGCAATGAACATACACATATAATAATCAGGACTCCTAGAGTCTTCATTTAGTAAACTGTATATATATATATATATATATGAACAAGAAGGTTTACTCATGCGATTCTGTTTAACCTTATTCATATTCAATAGTTTCTCCACTTGGACACACAGAGACAAATGGTAGGAACCAACAAGAAAAAAGAGTATATACAATAAACCCTGAAGCCTTCTGATTGTGATTTTCTAACTTCAGTTACTAGATTGAAAATTCATCGGATATTAAAGGAGGCATAAGAACACGAATACCCTTCTACAGTTCCACATGTAATTCACTTTCTAACAGCACAAACCACACACATCAAGAGAAGAAGACACAAACTCCAAATTAAGACAGAAAAACTATCAAGACAACTTCCCTATACAATTGTTAGAAGTCACTAGGACATTGTTTTGTCTTACTAACTTCTCAAAATCCTAAGCAAGTTCGAAATCGATATACATTCCACGAATTGCGCCAATATTGAGTAAAACATTTATACTCATCACAATAAAAGACACATATCCATCAAATTTCTAAGTCTACAACCATTTGTGGCAGCGAATTAGGTATCGAGATTAGTCAAACAATCTAAAAATTGAATAAAACATGATAATGTTATTTGATACCGTAACAGGTCTCTCTGGTAACTGCATGCAAAAAGAACAACTCAATGCGCCATCAAGAATACCATTCACATCGCCATCACCAGCTCCACCATTCATTCTCTTCTTATCGCGATCTGCGTCCGAACTCGGGCCGCCGCTCACGAGCTCCTGCCTCCTCTTGGCCTTCTCCAACTCAGTGAGCGACTCATCCGACTCGATCGCCCGAACCGCTGCCACCAGTCCTGCGGGATTCGCTTTCTCCGATCCTTCGGAGACCTCCGACGTCGAGCAGTCGGGACACTCCCACTCGGACTCGGCTACGACGGTTTGGAGACGAGCGACGGAGATGCAGGTCACGTGCCAGGGAGTGGCACATGTCCTGCACGTGATCGTCTCATCTTGTTCGACGGACGGCTTTCTCTTGCAGGTCATGCAAATGCCGTCGCCGTCGCAGGGAAGGTCGTTAACTTGCGACATGTGTGCGATGGAGAAGCCGACGACGATGATAACGAAGCTGGTTTTTTTATTTTTATTTTCTCGAACTTTATTTGGTCAAAATTGTGTTGACTTTTGTGAGAATTCAAAGTTTTTTTGACGTTACTAAAAAATAAAATTTAAAACAAGGGCTCGAAGATACGCAAAATTTCGGGAAAGGTTTATTTGAAAATTCTCAGTTTCCCTCTTTTTCTATTTTCATGACGCAGAGAAATTGCAAAACAATCCTTATTTTCTTTTAAAATATCATTTTTTGTTGCTTGCTTATTTTTCATTTAACTTGAAATACTATCTAACTTTTTAAGAGTGTGTCCATTTAGTCCTAAATTTACAAAAGAGAAATTATTGTTTTCTAGGTCATTTATTGATACGAAATAAATGATATTGCCATCCAATGTGACTTTATGGTGAAGGACGCTCATTTAGTCGGACAATATCTTTGATTCGAGTAATTGCCGCTAGGGGCGAAGTCAGGAATTTAACTTTGGGGTAGTCGACACAAAAATTAATATTCAATGTCACACAAGACAAATATATTAATATTTAAGAAAAAAGTTGTTAAAAAAAAAAAAAAAGGTGATATCCTTTAGTCTTAAATGTAGTATCATATATATATATATATATATATATTATAATTTCGAGAATTAAAAAGTAACTTATAGCTCTTTTATATCTCGAAAACCATTTAGAACCAAATATTAAATTTTTTTTGGTAATTAACAAATAATGTAGAGTAAAACCTAAAAAATTGTATCAAGATACAAAGTATTATAGAATATGTATTTGTTTGGTTGAGGTTTCTATTGCCTCAAAAGGTTTACAAATGTCTATTTTAGTTTTTTAAAATTGTTTGGTTGAGCTTTTGAGATTGTCTATTTTAAATTTAGTAGAGACTAGTAGAATTTAAACTTCTACCGGACAAAAGCTCATGAAGACTTACTTCTCAAAATAGACATTTTTTTCAAAAAAAAAGTTTAACAACCAAACAACTATATATAAGCCCAACCAAACAAACTCTAAGATAGTAAGCCTTCAATATTTACTTGGCTTTTTGTACTTTTTGTAGTGAAAATATATTAAATAATAATGTATACTAGACTACACAATAATGTATGAAATAATAGGAAATTATTTATTATTATTATTATTATTTGATTAGAAATTAAAATCATGAAAAGAAAAGAGATTGATTTTGTTTCCTACAATCATGGACAATAAAGTATGAAAGATATTTATTAATTAATTTATATTATTAAAATAATAGGATGATTAAAACTAATATTATCATCTGCATATTAGTATATCATAATTTTTCTATAATTAACACTTGGTGCATTTTCATTGGTTGGGGCCCCTAATTCCACCCATGGTCACCATCGTTGGTTGTACTAAAGAAATATAAATAAATAAATAAATGATATTGATCCATTGGTATGGTATGTCCCTCTCTCCAATTCTAAATTATAGTAGTTTAATATATATATATATATATATATCAGTCATTCTACTTTCAATTCATCATGATATATTTTATATCAAGACGAACTAACAATATAAAAATTGTATATATATAGATGTATGTATATATATGTATAAGTATATACGGTTTTTCTCTCCTCATGTTCAAACTGAACTTTTAAAATTAGAACAAGACTTGTGAGTCATTGATTAAGTTTTATAAGACTTTAACTAAGCTGAAGTATATGAATCTAATGGATAATAGTTGTGGAATTGATATAAACAAAATTAGTTTTTCTTAGGAGAGAAAAAATATATATATATATATATATATAAAAATATCACATTATATAGCTTGTGTGAATGTACAAGAAACATAAACAAATCCCTCAAGATTAGTATCTATTACCTTTAGTTTCATCACACTAAACCAACTTTCTAATGACAAAAGTTTTGGTGGTTGAATGGTAAGTTTTTCATATGATTATGAAGATTCAAGTTATATTTCTTTCCTCAAATTTCATATTTGTACTTGAAAAAAATAACTTTATAATAAAGTGAATATTTAGAATTTGAAAATTAATATAATAAAATTTAATTTTTAATAAAAGGTTTAATAAATAAATACATGAATTTTTTTTATTTTTTTTAAATGAAACTTAGGTAGCCACCATGTCCAGTTAGCCTCCTCCGAATTTTTTTTTTCTTTTATATAAATATGTAACATATAAAAAATATTTGTATGAGGGATATAATCATTTTCTCCTTGTAGTTTGTCATATTAGACATTTTGTCCTCTCTAGTTTCAATAATGGCCATTCTCTCCCTTGAAAACCAAAATATTAGGCATTTTACCCCCTGCTATTAGGAATTTCGTTAGTCTAGTACTTTGACCGTCAAAAAAATCAATTAAATGACTTTATTACCCTTGAACACATGATTTATGCCCCTAATGATACCACTAATTATTTTTAAAGAAAAAAAATTAGAATTAAAAAAAAATGAAAACTAATAAAAGTATTTAAGAAAAAAATAATTGAAAATAAAAAATTTAACAATTTATTAAAAAAAAAAACCATTAATATTAAGAATTAAATGTAAAAATAAAAAAAATTATTTAAAAACTATTAATTTAAAGAATGAAATGTAAAAATAAAAAATTTATTTTAAAAAAACATTAATATAAAGAATAGTAAAATAATAAAATAATATAAAAAATTAAAACAATATTAAAAAAAGTTTTTATTTTGAAATATTGGATTGTTTTATTTTTTAAATACTTAATTTTTTTGTTGCTTTTTTATTTATTATCTCCACCGGCATGGACGGTGGTCATCCCTTTTTTATTTTTTATTTTCAATTATATTTTTTTAAAATACTTTTATTAGTTTTTATTTTTTTTAATTCTGGCTTTTTTCTTTAAAAACAATTAGTGATATCATTAAAGGGCATAACTCATGTGTTAAAAGGTAATAAGTTCTTTTAATTGATTTTTGACGGTCAAAGTACTAGACTAACGGAATTCCTAACGGCATGGGGTAAAATGTCTAATATTTTGGTTTTCAAGGGGGAGAATGGTCATTACTGAAACTAGATGGGACAAAGTGTCTAATATGACAAACTACATGGAGGGAAATGATTATATTCTTTATTATTATTATATTTTGATATTTATTACGATTAATATATTTTTTAATATATTACATTTAGAGTAATGTTAGATGTCCCAAATTTTTTTCCCAAATTCTATTTCAAATGATGTGACACGTGAGGTGTCAGTATCTTATAAATCATGAGATTATACGGTGACTAATGTGATATTGAAACCTCACGAGCCAGATCATTTGGGATAGCATTTGGGGAAAAAAATTGGGACACCTAGCATTACTCTTACATTTAATATCTAAAAGTTTGAGTAATAGAGATTTTAGGGGTGTTATCATTTTGGTCTCTATATTTTCGCACTTTATGACTTTTTTTAATTGTCTTTCTATTTTTCACTAGCGTGGTTCCAATGTTTTCAAAAAACCATCAATTTGGTCAATCCAACCAAATTTTTGACAATCAACTATCATAGAAAATATTGAATGACTATTTTACCCATGGATATTTATTTTCTTTTAAAAAAAAAAAATAGGTTTTAATCATTTTGGTCCTTATGTTTTGGTTTTTTAAGACTTTTTTTAAACTGTTTTTCCATTTTTCATAGGTGTGGTCCCTATGTTTTCAAAAAACCATCAATTTGGTCATTCTGTGAGTTAGACATTAGTTAGAGTTAATGAATCTAAGGGTATTTTTATCTTTAAACAAAGAAGATGCCACATGTCAACACCATTAGATAAATTAATATATATATATATCTTAAAAAAAATGTCAAGCTATATGAACTAAAATTTCTGACTTAATTTGTTGATTTCAACATCTCAACCATTGGATTAAATAGCATATGAGCATATGTGTGGTTGTGATATTGAAGTCAAAAAAATTAAATCAGAAATTTTAGTTATAGCCTGACTGTTTAAAAAATTACACTCAATTGGAGATGAATGATGAAGACTCAATGATAACCGATAACTTTGTTATAGTTGTGTACTGGTGTTGTATATAAATTTGGAAGTTTATTGTGCATTTTTCATAACTTGCCTAAAATAGGCGTAAATCGGATCAAATTTGGTCCTAAAAATTTTGGATCGGATTTTCATTAAAAAAAAGAAATCTTTCAATTGGATATTTTGTAATATATATTTTTTGGGATTCGGATCCGACTCGAACTTGTAGTTGGACATGCAAATTTTCGGATAGGATTGGATTCAGATTTTTTTTAAAACAAAAAGTAAAAAAACAATTAAATTTTTTTTTTTTTAAAAAAAATGTTCTATATACAAAGTATGTGCAGTTTGGGTTTTTGTGACCTGTGTCAATTTATATAATTATCGTGAAGTGTGCTTTTTATTTTTTATTTTTGATTTAACAAGACGAATTACACAGACAGAGGACTGTTATCCAACCACAAACGCTCCCTGATAGAGGAGAAGGCCGACAAAGCAATGTTGTGTGCCAAGGAGTTCCCAAATAAAGGGGAGGCTTGGCATTTACAGTAACCTGCTTCAAATAAAAGGGCCTTAATATCATTGATAATAGGAAAAGAGTCCCTAAATCTCGGAACCGAGCCAAGCAAGAGGGAAGCCACACGTTGAGAAGAAACCTTAGCCAAGGAGACATGAAGGTTGTAGAGCTTGGCAAACCTGAGACCCTCCCGAAGAGATAGAAGATGGCTGATCTCCCCAAAAAAGACACCATGTAAGGAGCTAGCCCGAGCTACCAGCACTCTCCCTTTGTCATCTCTGATAGCTAAGCAAACACCGATAGACCTGGAAGACTTATGAATGGCAAAATCAGTATTTAGTTTTAGTTTGCCAGACGGAGGAGCAATCCACTTGGAGGGAGAATTGGCAGTCATAGAAGAGGGAGTGGTGCAGCAGGTCATCTTGGAGGACCTGAATTCAGCAAGGAAGTCCAAGGCCTCGGTTGCCACCGATTCCGGGACCCTAACTTTACCGCAATTCAACAGAGCATTGTGGTTCCCTCAGATTGCCCAACCAATCATACACACTTCACCAAGATCATCCAAGGAGAGTTGGGCCACAAAAGAGGATAAAATATCCTGGACAGGGAGACCTCTGATATTAACCAAAAGGCTGCCAAAACGGGACTCAGCCTAAGATTTCTTTGCTGCTTTACAACCAAATACGACATGAGAAGTAGATTCTGACCTAGCATCACACCTATTATAGTGGGGGTCCTCCAGAATTTTCCTCTTCCAGAGATTTTCGAGGGAAGGAATAGCATTGAGGCAAGCCCTCCAAGCAAAAATCTTGACCTTAGGGGGGATATTGAGTTTCCATAATGTCTTCCACCATTTACTACTCTAGGCAGGATTTGAGGAAGAGGATTGAAGATTATTCCTCAAAGCAAGGTCATAGCCACTTTTCACCGTATACTCCCCTCGCTCATCATAGTGCCACTTAAGGACATCCTGGCCATCATTTCGGCTAATAGGGATGAAGAGGATTTCGTCTCTATCGACAGGGAGGAAAACCTAGTTCAGAATTTCCAAGTTCCACCCATTCCCGGCACTGTCAATAAGATCAGCAACGAGAAGGTTTGTGCCTGGATTGAAAGTGATCGGAAGGAAAGAGGAAGGCCGAAGGATCCATTTATCTTTAAAAGATCTAATGCTGCCCCCATTTCTGACCGACCAACGAAGCCCTTTCGAGAGTAGTTTTTTTCCCCACACCAAGCTACGCCAAACATGAGAACAACCAGACTTAATCATAGTAGAGTAGAAATCAAACAGAGGAAAGTACTTAGCCTTAAGAAGGCCACCAGCCAGCAAATCCGGAGAGAGGAGGAGGCGCCAAACCAGTTTAGCCAAAAGGGCTTGATTGAACAGAGCTAAGTCCTTGAACCTCATCCCATCGTGACACTTGGGAAGGCACATTGTTTTCTAGCTAATCCAGCTAGTTTTCCTTTTCCCCTCTCTCGAGCCCTACCAGAATTTAAACATCAAAGCACTGAGATCATTACAGGGACCACTCAGAATTCTGAAAATGCTCATGGTATAATTAGGGATGGCTTGAGCCACAACTTTGAGAAGAAGCTCTTTACCACCATAGGAAAATAAATTACCCTTCCATCCCCTCAGTTTGTTTCCTACCTTTTATTTGATCTAGTTGAAAACCTTCCTTTGAGGCTAAAAGTAATCTGAGATTTCTATAGGTTAATTTTCTGGCTCGAGCCTTTTTCATAAATATCCAAGACCTCCCAAATTTTATCACTGCTAGCAATTGAAGCTTTGCAAAACAGAATACTATTGTCAGCAAACAATAAATGGCTGATTAGGGGGCTCCCTCTGCAGTACCGAGAGCCAAGCATCCTACCATTCCTTTCGGATGCCGAAAGCAAACCCGAAAAAGCCTCCGCACATAGCAAAAACAAATAGGGGGACAGCGGGCACCCTTGTCTCAAGCCACGGGAAGGAACCACTGAACAAACATCTTGACCATTTAGGAGAAAGGATAGACTCCAAGTCGATATGCACTCCATGGTTAGATTAATCCAGCTGGGGGGAAAATTCATTTTTTCCATCACAGTAGACAAGAACCCCCATTCCACTCTGTCATATGCCTTGCTCATATCGAGCTTCAGGGCCATCTGTCATCTTTTAACCGATTTCTTTCGATTAAGGGAATGCAGAATCTCGAAGGCTACTAAGACATTGTCAAAAATTTATCTTCTCAGGATAAAAGCCGATTGATAAGTCGAAATAATATCCGGTAAAATCTTTTTAAGTCTTCCAGCCATAGCCTTGTTGATAATTTTGTAAATGACACCACAGAGGGAAATCGGTCTGAACTCCTTCAACTCTGTCGGATTTTTAACTTTTGGAATGAGGACAACGTTAGTCTCGTTTTACTCTCTAATCGAAGAGGAGCCATTTAAGATCCCCAGAAAAGTTCTGATCACATCATCGCCCACCACATCCCATGCCTTCTGGTAGAAAATCGCATGGAACCCATCAGGCCCCGGGGCTTCAGTAGGATTTAACTCAAAGGCAGCAGTTTTGACTTTTTCAACTGTGAACCCCTGCCTGAGACTATCATACATATCAGTGGAGAGTCTCGTTCTGACAACCTTCGAAGCATCTGATAAATCCTGAGAGGAAGGCCTGGAGGAGAGGAAAATTGAGGAGTAGAAGTTTTTAACAGTACTAGGAAGACCTGTTGTAGAATCCTGGACCCGACCATTCCCATAAATTAATCTAGAGATAAGATTCTTTTTCCTCCTAGCAATGGCTCTAGCATGGAAAAGTTTGGAATTTTGGTCACCCGCTTGTAACCAGTCAAGTCTAGAACGTTGCCGCCAATAGAGTTCTTCCCTGTCTATCAAGCCCTCCACCGCTTTCTCAAGAGCCCGGATAGAATTCATAATACCAGGCTTACCACACAAACCATATAGCCTCTCTATTTCTCTGTTTTTTTCCTCAATCTGCTTACGAAGATTCCCGAAATGGCTCTTACTTCAGCCACTCAAACTAGACGCACACCCCCTAAGCTTATACAAAAAGTTGGTAATGGAAGGGGGGCTTTATCTTTATTCCAAGCTTCCGCCACCGTACTATGAAAATCTGCTTCCTTGAGCCAAAAAGGTTCAAACTTAAATTTAAAATTTCGACCCCTTCCAAGAGAGAGAGGGGAGACATGATCACAATTTAGGAGAATAGGGCGGTGGTCTGAGGAGTTGAAACCCAAATGAGAAACACTCGCATTCCTGAAATTATCCCTCCACTGATTGGTAGCCAAGAATCTATCAAGCCGTTCTTGAATATTTCCCTTGCCATCCCTCTTATTGTTCCAAGTTAGCATTGGCCCCGAATACCCCAAATCAATCAAATTACAATCATCAACCACTTGTCTGAACTGAACCATACCAGAGATCGACTTAGCCGACCCACCAACCTTATCACTCATACTAAGCAACTCATTGAAATCCCCCCACAGATCTAAGGAAGAGTATCAACATCTGATCGGACTATTTTATACCTATTTGAGGTCCCCCATTTTCGATCATTTGTCTCGTTTTCGAGTGTATTTTTGTATATAATGTTTTGTTTGAGCCTTGTGTAGGTACATATTCCCTACAATAAGGTTTTGAGCTTAAAGATAATTTGGGAGGCAAAATGAGCCAAAAACGGAAGAAATTGTATATGCTCGTGCAGAATGTACAACTTGTGGGGATCATATCTTCCTGCTCAAATCGAACCAAGTTGACATCTTTATATATTCAGAAAGCCCCGGAAGTCTAGTTTCCAGAACATTTTACGGATTGCGATTCTGAGCTTTCTACAGGAAGTTATGCCCATTTCCGTAACGGTGCGCGATGCTGAAATGCTGAAATGCTGTCAGGTCTAATTCGGCGGGCAAATTGGCGGCCAGGCCGCCGAACCAAACCGCCGAATCACTCCAGAAAGTCGTTTTTTGGGTGAATTTCAGGGACTGTTTCGTCCTTTCACCCCAACCTTCAGCCCTAACCTCCCAACACTATATATACACATTATTCTCTTCTCTCCCATCAGATTCCACACCTCACACTTCTTCTTCTTCATCTTCTTCCACACCAAAAGAGAGAGAGAAGCTTTCAAGGTCATCCATGGAGGTTTTTCCTCCATGGATGCCTTCCATTTCATCTTCTACCCATCATCCACCCATTTAGGAGTAGATTGCAAGGAGAAAGGAGGGTCTTTGGACTAATTTCGAGCTAAGGTTCATGGAGGACTTGGAGGAGGTTTTCTTCAAGGGTTGTCTCCTTTAACTCATCTCTTTGTATTTCTTGTTTTCTTAAATGTGTAATCCCCACTTGGGAATATTTGTAAACCTATATTTGTGCTCAATATATATGTGGTTGTTTTTATATCCAATTTGTGTTTTGATTCATTCTTGATTGTTATAGAATATATCTCTATCTTGAAATGCTTGTGTATGGAGATTGGAAATTAATATGTATTCATGGATGGGATTAGGAGTAGATTAATGTAAATTAGGAGTAGTTGTAATCAAATATCCCATTTTGTGTTTGTATGTTGATGGAAGATCAAAATTACGTGTCATGAATGAGTTTGAGTGACTTAGAGTTAGGATTGTGCCTTTGGAGGGGCTCTCCGGGCATAGTCTTGGCTAATTAGCTAGGAAGAGTGGGTGAACCTATAAATTTTCATATTAGAAGGGTTTGGTTTATTGTTCTTGTTAACAATTGGACTTTAGCTATTTCTCACTCTAGGGGCTCTAGGTGAGTCATGGTTAGAGTTACAATTAATGGTTTTTGGCTATCTCTCACGCTAGGGGCTCTAGGTGAGTTATGGTTGGAGATACAATCACTCTTTCCACATTCATTGTACCTAACGTTGCCATTTTACATTACGAAGCTATCATTGGGCTAAATGTAGTTTTGTTTGTAGAATCGGTTCACATATGTTGGTTGCGGTTTCGTGTTTGAGAGGTTCTCAACACACTCTTCGACCGTTAGCTTTATGAATGGGTATAAATCGGATCGAGGCAAGAACGAACCCTTAACTAAAATTGGATGTCCTTAATGTCTAACAACCAACTATTTGTGCACTTATGTATGGTGAACTTGTTGAACCTTGTGTGACCATTTTCATGCATCTCTCCTATCCACCATTTTATTTATCACTTTAAACACCACTCTCACCATTCCATATTCTCTTTATTTTTATTTATTTTCATTTCCGTTCTCTACTCACACACACACACACCGCATTGTACATACATTTCACACACACCATTCTCACCTTTTCACATTCTATTTACATGCTTACAATAAACACTAGAACCTGAAATGGTTGATGAATCACACCTCCCTGCGGAACGATACCCTCGCTTGCCGCTTTACTAGTCTTTTGCTAGTTTAGAGCACATTGCGTAGGAAACCCCTTTTACAAACTTAATAATCTTTTGATCCTCGTGATTCTTTCAACGACGGAAAAAGCGGAGTACCAAAATGGCGCCGCTGCCGGGGAGGCGTATTTGTTGATTGTTTCTTGTTTTAGTTTAGGTTCTGTGAATTTTTAGATTTATTTGCTTTGCGGATATATATGTATGTGTTTAGGATTTTTCTTAATCTTATTTTCATTTTTTTTATAGCATATGCATTTAATGTTGTTTGAGTTGTGCTTGTGCAAGGAAAAGAAATTTCAGGTCGGATGGACCGCAGAACTCAAGAGAACCATATGGTGCGGTTATCGCGCCAAGACAACTCCCCAAGTGAAACGGCAGCGCCACAATGGCCTAGTTGGTTGCAGCCACAAGAGGTATCCTCTGAATTTTGAATTTAAATGGAGCACTTGTGGATGTCGTTATCAATTATGTGCTTAATGTTAAAATGCTATGCTTGTTGTGTTTGTAACTTTTATTTTTGTTTAGATCTAAGAGTGGATTTGTATTGTGCTTAGATCTTAGGATTTGTTGTGTTTTGTTGTTAGCTTTTTATTTTTCTTCTCATCTCCGAATTTTGCTAAGCATTGTCCATATTTTATGATTTGAGCAACATTGAGGACAATGTTGAGTTTAGGTTTGGGGGTGTGGATACCTTCGTTGTTTATTTTGTTTTAATTTTTGTTACGTTTAGAAAATTTTCAAACCTCTGCAAAACTGCCCTGTTTTGAATATTTTTGAGGGAAATGTTTCATTAAAACTGTACTCATTGGTGAGGAAATTAATTTTTTCGCCCATGCTGCATTCTTCGATTTTTCGTGCTGATTCCGAATATATAAAGAACGTAAAATTCTGGGTTGTGGATCAAAAGTTATGAGCATTTCTTCAACCAAAGGTCATGGGCGATGCCCTGTTTTTCGAAATTGCACTTTCACTGTTTTCATCGTCCATTTTCACACTTTTCCCATTTGAATTTTGAAATACTTTCTAAATGAAAAGTGTGTATTTATATGTCTACTCTATGGTGTAAAAATTTTGAGAAATTATTTCAATTGATTTTAAAGATATGCACCAGAAAGTGGACTTTGGACGACTTTAAATTTCGACAGTTTTTGAAATCTTTGGCCTCCATGTTGAGTTGCTTTCCTTTGTGTGCCGGTAGAGATATGCATTGTATGCTTTTAGCTCCGTGCATTGCTTAAATTTGCTTGTACAGTGCCAATCTTTTGATGTTGAGGTGGATAGAACTCTTTGCTTGTTTAGCCTAAGAAAATAGTGGAGACTACCCGTGAGCGACACATAGCCTAAATAGCGAAAATCTGTGGGTTTTGTTTCTACTCTTTAAACACTCTTCGATGTTGTTCCTAATTGTGATCTCATTGTACATACATTTTGCATTGATTGCCATAGAACTAAAATCATGTGGATTGCTTGTTGAGACTTGTATTCCCTTGGTAGATGGACTTTTAGAAATGATTTTAAGCTTGAGTGTGTGCATAACTACTAGAATAGCCTAAACACTCCCATACCCCTATATTCATTGCAAATTGAAGCCAAACACATATTCATTCCCTAGTTATTGATCATGTTGAGGTGTATAGCTTAGGAGAAGCTAGCTCTAAATTTTGTAAAAGCGTGTACTTAGGCAAATATATGTAAATTGTGCTAGGCAAAGGCTTACGAAAAGAAAAAGAAAAAAAAAAAAAAAAAAAGAAAAACAAATGAAAAAAAAAAAAAAAGAAGAAGAAAAAAAGAAAGAAAGAAAGAAAGAATAAGTGTGAATTATAAACACTTAAGCCTTCAAGTTCTTCAATTATAAAGTTACTCTTAAATATGAGTACAAATGTAGCACAAATGTGTAATGTAAATTTTATAGCCTAGAGGCTTGTAGTGTACAGTGTAATAGAGCTAATTTTGTTGTAATGTAATGTGTAAACACCTTGGCTTGGTTAATAACTTTATCTTTCCCACTCATACCATATATTCCATTCCGTACTCCTTCACAAATCACCTTGGCCACAATATAACGTGAGGGAAAGCCCATTTGATCTCTTAGGAAGTCTATATTGGGAATACAAGCCGATGCATGGTCTTTCCACATTCATGGCATTTCAATTCCTTCCATGAGATCTATCACTATAAACATGCTTTTATTGAAATACTCATATGCGATATATTAGACTCCGGTACATAAACTCATTCTCATGTGTTTGATAAAGAGTGATCGCCTAGGTTCTGAGTGGAAAAATATGACTGAAATCCAGGGAGGATTAGAGTCAAGGCGAATTTCATCTTAGGCAATTCGAGTGTAGTTGTTTTGTAAACCGAAAACATCCTAAGTATTGGCATACTTGCATTGCGTGATGCATTGTTATTAATTGGTATATTTGAGATACTAGCATGCATGTAGTCTTTATTTGGTATGTTTGGATTGCATCTCAACTTATCTTGCAGAGTATACGTTTGTGGGTGTCGTAGCTGTAAACCCTCAGGAGACTATAACTCCTCCTCTAGGGATCGCCTAGTGGTTTAAAGGCTTGTGGCACATGCTAAGTGTCATCGTGTTTCCTACGGAAGTGGATTAGCCTAGTTTTTAGTTTTCATATTTTTGTTTTTTTTTTGTTTTTTTGCCTTTGTTTTGCTCGAGGACGAGCAAAAGATAGGTTTAGGGGTATTTGATCGGACTATTTTATACCTATTTGAGGTCCCCCATTTCCGATCATTTGTCTCGTTTTCGAGTGTATTTTTGTATATAATGTTTTGTTTGAGCCTTGTGTAGGTACATATTCCCTACAATAAGGTTTTGAGCTTAAAGATAGTTTGGGAGGCAAAATGAGCCAAAAACGGAAGAAATTGTATATGCTCGTGCAGAACGTACAACTTGTGGGGATCATATCTTCCTGCTCAAATCGAACCAAGTTGACATCTTTATATATTCAGAAAGCCCCGGAAGTCTAGTTTCCAGAACATTTTACGGATTGCGATTCCGAGCTTTCTACAGGAAGTTATGCCCATTTCCGTAACGGTGCGCGATGCTGAAATGCCGAAATGCTGTCAGGTCTAATTCGGCGGGCAAATTGGCGGCCAGGCCGCTGAACCAAACCGCCGAATCACTCCAGAAAGTCGTTTTTTGGGCGAATTTCAGGGACTGTTTCGTCCTTTCACCCCAACCTTCAGCCCTAACCTCCCAACACTATATATACACATTATTCTCTTCTCTCCCATCAGATTCCACACCTCACACTTCTTCTTCTTCATCTTCTTCCACACCAAAAGAGAGAGAGAAGCTTTCAAGGTCATCCATGGAGGTTTTTCCTCCATGGATGCCTTCCATTTCATCTTCTACCCATCATCCACCCATTTAGGAGTAGATTGCAAGGAGAAAGGAGGGTCTTTGGACTAATTTCGAGCTAGGGTTCATGGAAGACTTGGAGGAGGTTTTCTTCAAGGGTTGTCTCCTTTAACTCATCTCTTTGTATTTCTTGTTTTCTTAAATGTGTAATCCCCACTTGGGAATATTTGTAAACCTATATTTGTGCTCAATATATATGTGGTTGTTTTTATATCCAATTTGTGTTTTGATTCATTCTTGATTGTTATAGAATATATCTCTATCTTAAATGCTTGTGTATGGAGATTGGAAATTAATATGTATTCATGGATGGGATTAGGAGTAGATTAATGTAAATTAGGAGTAGTTGTAATCAAATATCCCATTTTGTGTTTGTATGTTGATGGAAGGTCAAAATTACGTGTCATGAATGGGTTTGAGTGACTTAGAGTTAGGATTGTGCCTTTGGAGGGGCTCTCCGGGCATAGTCTTGGCTAATTAGCTAGGAAGAGTGGGTGAACCTATAAATTTTCATATTAGAAGGGTTTGGTTTATTGTTCTTGTTAACAATTGGACTTTAGCTATTTCTCACTCTAGGGGCTCTAGGTGAGTCATGGTTAGAGTTACAATTAATGGTTTTTGGCTATCTCTCACGCTAGGGGCTCTAGGTGAGTTATGGTTGGAGATACAATCACTCTTTCCACATTCATTGTACCTAACGTTGCCATTTTACATTACGAAGCTATCATTGGGCTAAATGTAGTTTTGTTTGTAGAATCGGTTCACATATGTTGGTTGCGGTTTCGTGTTTGAGAGGTTCTCAACACACTCTTCGACCGTTAGCTTTATGAATGGGTATAAATCTGATCGAGGCAAGAACGAAACCTTAACTAAAATTGGATGTCCTTAATGTCTAACAACCAACTATTTGTGCACTTATGTATGGTGAACTTGTTGAACCTTGTGTGACCATTTTCATGCATCTCTCCTATCCACCATTTTATTTATCACTTTAAACACCACTCTCACCATTCCATATTCTCTTTATTTTTATTTATTTTCATTTCCGTTCTCTACTCACACACACACACCGCATTGTACATACATTTCACACACACCATTCTCACCTTTTCACATTCTATTTACATGCTTACAATAAACACTAGAACCTGAAATGGTTGATGAATCACACCTCCCTGCGGAACGATACCCTCGCTTGCCGCTTTACTAGTCTTTTGCTAGTTTAGAGCACATTGCGTAGGAAACCCCTTTTACAAACTTAATAATCTTTTGATCCTCGTGATTCTTTCAACGACGGAAAAAGCGAGTATCAACATCCCTGAGACGCCTTAAAAGAGACCAAGAGGTAGATCTTTGACTTGAATTTGGTTCCCTGTAGAAACCCGTGAACCGCCACCCAAACCCGTCATCCATTAAGAAACAAACATCTATGTGACCCACAGAAGAAGAGAGAATCGAACCCACCACACTGTCTTTCCATAACAACAGGAGACCACCACTATTCCCAACACTATCCACACTAAAACATCTGTTGAACCCAAGCGAATCTCTAATCTTACTGCACTTGTTACCTTTTAATTTAGTTTTCGACAAAAACACAAAAGTGGGGGAATGCTTTCTGAGCAACCTTGACAAAGCCGCGAACGCACGGGGATTCCCTAGCCCCCGCACGTTCCAACACATGCCTATCATTATTCTCGACGGGCCTGGGATACAGGCTCCACCGATATAATTTCTACAAAATCTAGCATTGGGAATCTACCATTTTTCTGGTCTTTATTGTCTTCCATTGGGATATCAAAGTCCACTTTCCTTTTGCACACCTGGATTTCCATTCCCGATTGGGAATTAAATCCATCCATTTGTTGTCTGGGAGAAAGATTTAGAGAATGCAGAGTCTTTAGAGGGCTTTTACCTTTTGAAATCTTCCTGACTGATTTACTAACTTTCCCTATAATCTACATTATGTGGAGGGGGCTAGAGATTTTCCCTATAATCTAGTTTGATTGACCTTCTCTTGTAGCTCTCTTCCATTTCTTGATAACTTTCTTAGCAGGGGAGATACTGAGATTTACTTCTCCAGGGATCAGTTGATTATTAGTCGAGACAATTAAAGGAACTGGGCCTTCAACTCTGGTTTAGGCCACCTCCTTTTTTTGCATGGCAACAGGAGGTTCCAAGACTATCAAAGCAATTAATGGGCTCATACTGGACTCACAGCTTTGGATAACTGGTTCTTTGAGGGCCCGTACAGACTATACCCGGTCCATCAACACACATCTTATCCACCTGGATGGGCCCCTTGTTAGCAACAGTGATTAGGTTAACCGGTTGCTTCTTCGGTATCACCTTTGATGTAGCTCCTACTCTTCCCGATTCAACCACAGGAGAAGAATGTGATCCTGATTTCTGACTAATAGAGCCACCCCCCTCTAATTCACGAGAGTTCCTTGCTGAGCGAAACCTCTCTCTGAAGAGCTCGCTAGAGCCTGAGTGTTCAAGCGAATATTTGATTTCTCAGAAGGAGAAGCTCTCAACCAAGCACCAAACTTAGTGGAGGTTCCCTCAATCGCTGCCAATTTGGCTTCCTCATCCAGGCATTCCTTCATTCCGTGACCAATTCTTCCACAAGCATAGCAGAAATCTGGTAGCCTCTCATATCTGAAACCCACCATCGTTACCTCATCTGTCTTGCCAAGCTTAAGTCTAAGCCACCATTTTAGTGGTTTATAAATATCTAGACAAACTTTCACTCTCATATACTTACCCTAACACTCTCTTGATTTAGAAGGAATCTCTACGGTTTCACCAATCTGTTCAGCTAGCCATCTAGCCATTCTCCGATTCATGCACATAATAGGTAAATCATGTATTTGAACCCAAAAATCAGCCATATTAAAGCCCAACTTTGAGATATTACCAGATCCCATCAGTTTCTCAAGAACAATCAAACTGTTACCAAAATGCCATGGACCCCTCATCCACACTTTGTTCCGATCCTCCTTATTGATGAAGTAAAACATAAAGATGTTTTCCCCCACCAGCTCTACCTCAGCCTGTCCGAACGGGCCCCAGATCTGCTCTATCAAACCTTTGAAAGCCTCCCGATTTACCCTTTTCCCCGATAAGACCTTACCAACCAAACATTTTTCTACATCTTCCATCCCGTCGATTTTTGCGTCCTCCACAATCTCAAGGACTTCTCTATCCTCATCTGCAAGGGATAAGTTCCCATATAACTTTGCTATTTCCGTCTGTACATGGTGGAAGGCCACCAAGAAAAAAACTAAGAAAAGAGGAGGGGGGAGGTGAAGAGGGGAAGAAGAAAGAAGTGAAGGAACACCCCTTCTAGATGGAGAAGACAAACTACCCAGAGGACTAGACTACTCCCACACTTTCCCTTTCAGAGAGAGAGAGAGAAAAGGGGATACTGTGCTTTTTAGAATTATCGTGAAGTGTGCTATCAGAGCACACTACCTAATGTGAAATATATATTGTTAACCGCCAAAATTGGCGAGGGACCAAAGAAGAATTTTTCACCTCAACACAAGAAGCAGGTGCGAACACAATCCGGATACCTCGACAGAGTGGAGCCCGATTGGCCCAAGTATGAACCTCTTTCAGTGGGATCCACCCCGCCAGCGTCTTAACTCACAATAAGGACCAAGACCGGGCTCCCTAGGGACCCCGCATCGTCCCATCAACACTACTTCCTATGGACCCCACAGCACCCCGACACGGAGTTCTACTGATCATCTCATTACAAGTCAGCTACATATCCCCCTACTACCATCAGTAGGATGCTGACTAGATGTAGGCAGCCCGTTAAAGCAGAAGAGCACCAGGAAGCCGGACCCTAACACCAAGAACTAAAAGCTCCACGAAAGATCCAGTAAAACGTCGCCGTACAAAGGAGGTACACTCCTTCCTGCCAGAGAGTCCTAATTTGAGCAGGACAGTACAGTAAGAATCCTACTAGGAAGGTAAGTGATTGACTCCTCCTAGGAAGGAAAGATTGGATTCAGCGCATTAAAGCTCCGAAGTTATTTCCTAAAAACTCCACGAAAGATCCAGTAAAATGTCGCCGTGCAAAGGAGGTACCCTCCTTCCCGCCAGAGAGTCCTAATTTGAGCAGGACAGTACAGTAAGAATCCTACTAGGAAGGTAAGTGATTGATTCCTCCTAGGAAGGAAAGATTGGATTCAGTGCATTAAAGCTCCGAAGTTATTTCCTAAAAAAGGGAGGATCCTGCAAGCTGACAAACCCTAGTCCGAGATTGTAGGAGTGCATGGTAAGCAAACATGACCTATATATATAACAACTTATTCACCGGAAGGGGGGATCGGAAATCGAGAAACCCTACACTCTACTTATCGACAGGCACAGATTCATCACCACCAACATCCTGATTATCGATTTTTTTTTATGTAACGTAATGGTCTAGTAACTTCATAGTCGGTGTATTCATATAATAGGAAAGAGTGATCAATAAAGAGAGTTCCTATTTGATTTCTCGTATTCTTTATCGTGCATGCATTGGCAGGGACCTAGTTGGTATCGAACTACTTGATACCCCTCCGGCCAGGATCAATCTCGATCTTGGTCCTTTTAAAGTAGTTATTTGATTTATCGTCCTCTTAACGATTTTCGGATAACATATATATATATAATATTTAAAAGTAATTTGATTTAATAGGTCACATGATTTTATATGAAAAATCGGTTTCGGATTTTAAATCAGATCGGATTTGGACTTGTTTTGGATTCGGATTCGTACCGAATTCGGCTTTAGAATTTTTTGATTCGAATCCAAATAGTAATTTTACCCTTCTATATCCAAAAATCGAATTCGGATAAAAAATTATCCGAAATTTCAGATCATATTTCGGATCGGATTCGAATCTGGATCATACGATCCGAATTACACCTTAACCTAAAACCCACTCGTTGGTGTCCTTACAACACCAATGACAATTCTTTTGTAAAATTCTGTCTATTTAGACCATGTATTTTCTTAAGTGGAATTACTCAAAATAACCACATATAACATACAAATTTTGTTTGTAACCACAAACGAAATTTTAATTGTTAATAATCATGTTTTTGTAAAATTACTTGAATGCCCCCATATAAAAACCCATCCCAAATCAACTCTTTCTCTTTTTCTCTCTTTTCTTTCTCTCTCCTCTACCGTCTCTCTCCCTGATCCTCTCTCTCTTTTCTCATCTTCATCCCGTCAATCATGGCCGGACGTCGTCAATCATCACCGAAAAGCGTCGCCTGGGCGTTAATCACCTCCAGCCATCGTCGCAGAGCTGCTTGGGCTATGCGCGAACCAGTGGTTTGTGCTTCACGACGCCGCTGGTTTGTGCGCAGCCCAAGCAGCTCCGCGATGTCGGCCGGAGGTGATTGACGCCCAGGCGACTCTTTCATGAGGCCACTGGTTCGCGTGGCCCAAGCAGCTCCACGACGACTGTCGGAGGTAATTGACGCCTAGGTGACACTTTCCGGCGATAATTGACTGGATGAAGAGGAAAAAAAAAAAAAAAAACCTAATTTAGGGAATTTGGGGAAGAAGGGTCACATGTCATGATTTCGAGTTTTAGGCATGATTTCAAGTTTGGTCTAGATTTTAGTCGTGATTTCAAGTTTACTCCTGATTTTAGTTGTGATTTCAAGTTTGCTTCCAGGTTTTTTTATTTTTTATTTTTTTTATTTTAAAAAAGGTTAATTTCAGGGGTACTTTGGTAATTAATGGACATACACTGAATTTTTTTTAAAAAAAAGTGGTTATTAACAACTAAATTTTCAAAAATGGTTACTAACGAAAGTTTAATGTTTGTAATGGTTATTTTTTGTTTTCTCTATTTTTTAAAAGCTTTTTACAAGGACAATTCTATTAACACATGCCGGTAAATATACAGACCATTATTTAAAAATAAAAAATAAAAAAGTTCTTAAAAGATTTTTTTTAAGAACTTTTTTTTTTTTTTTTGGTGAAAATGCTTAAAACATTTATTAATAAACTAAGATCCTATTAAATTGGTAACATTATTGCGCACTCGTATTTCTGGTGGAGCTAAACCATTTTAAAATTTGACTTTAAACGTGTGACTTCAATCATTTATTCCTTTATTTGGTTTAAATCTAAAGTTTGTAATCTAATCTTCTTATCCATCATTGAGTTAAGAGCAAATGAATGGATAGATATTGAAGTCACACATTTTAAGTTAAAATTTTAAACTGATTATATGTGAGTTATATCGTAAAAACAAAATAAAATAGAAATAAACCTTCAAGTGACAAAATGATATTGACCTAGTGGTATGCACCCCACACCTACATAATAAGGATGTGGGTTCGAGTTCTGTCCTCCCTTCAAACTCTAAATTATTATAATTTTTCAAAAAAGAAATAAACCTTCAAGTTATAATATAATGTTTTCACTGTTTTATACTTTTATTTTCTATTTGTACCAATGGAATAAGTGGCATATGAAATCTATTAAAGGAATTATATTTATTTTTTTATTAATAAATATATTTTTCTTAAGGTATCTAAAATGGATTTAGATCCCCTCCACACCTTAAGGCTATGTTTGGTAAGAAAGAGGGAGGGAGGGAGAGTATGAGGGATGGATGAATTAAGAAGGAGAGAGAGTAGGAGGGATGGAGATGATAACATCTATCCTTCATGTTATTTGGTATTGAAAAGAGGGTTGAATGGATGGATTGATATTTAATTTGTAAAATTACTATATTACCTTTAAAAACAATTGGAGGGCAATGAAAAATTGGAGGGCATTATAGTAATTCCCCTCCAATCCTCTCATCCGCCTATCATTGGACGGATCCAATATGGTAGGCCCGGAAGGATCTTCTCTCCCTCCTCTTCTCCTCTCCTCTCCTCCCCTCCCTCTCCTCCCTCCAACCAAACAAGGGATTAGACCTCTCCCTCCCTCCATCTTTCCATCATACCAAACACAGTGTAAGTGTCATCAATCTTGTCTCCACCTTTATAATCTATTGTAACGTATCTAATAAGCAAATCAATGGTATTGATTAATTTTATCTTTGGGCATAGTAAAGACATAAAGATTAATACATGTCATTGATTTGCTTATTAGACACGTGACAATAAATTATGAAGGTGATGCCACTTAAGTTATAGAGATGATCTAACGAAGCGAAAGCGATAGGTTAGTCGAATCTACAACAACAAAAGGTTTTTTCCAAAGGAACGATTTCTATTAAAACCAATCAAAGGTTACAAATAAATATTATGACTCTTGTTTAAATAGAAAAAAAAAATACATGATTCCTCTAGGATTCAAGATTCCTAAATAGATTAAATAGGAAAAACTAAAAACTACCCAAATCACCTCTAGGATTCAAGATCCTTAAATTGACTAAAACAAAAAAGCTTAAAATTATCCAAATTCTTTGGGATTAAGAATCCCTAAATTGTTATAATACATATGCAACAAGTGTGTGGTTTTCCACCACTTGTTTTCTATTTGGCTTATTAAGGAAGCCAATACACGTGGGAGCTTCACACTACTTCACTACATGCATACTAGATAGTGGCACTTCTTTGTCTTATTTTAATTGGTTCTACCAACTATATATTGGTGTTGCCTTGTTAACATTTTTGCTTTTCTTTTCGTGTGGTTATTCAACTATTGTTGAAAACTGTTTTTATCAGAATACATATATGGCAATATTCTCTCTTCTATCTCGCCTATTTATATTTCTCTTCATCTCACATTTCTTCATCTATTTTGTTTTATGAATTTATTCTAATTATTTACTTTATCTTATTATTACTCTCTCATTTTTGTTTCATTATATTATATGTTGCTCCCATTTAATTTATAATATAAATTGACTAAAATAAAAAATCTCAAAACCATCCACCAAAAACTAATTAAAAAGGAAATCCTAAACAAACTAAAAATACACAAATCTCATTGAAAAAGAAACTCTAAATAGTAAAGATTAAAATTATCTAAGCCTTTCGGGATGACTTAGATAGTAGAGCTTTTCAAGTAAAGTTTCTAAAGTAGACCTTTTTGTAGTAGAGTTTCTAACAAAAAAAAATAAAAGGCTTTAGGTTGTGTAAATTACAAAAAAGGTGTTGACAATGTATTTTTAGAAATAATTTTTGGTTGAGTGAATTACAAAAAAAAGTGTTAACAATGTATTTATAATGAAAGAGTTATGGTGGAATATCTAAAATTTATAAAGGGTAGTTGAGACAATTCATATGTTTTAAAAAAGCTCTAAAAAAGTTTTTTGGAAAGGATAATAGTAGACATCTAACACTTTTATCCATCATTTAGATCCAACTTGATGTGGCAGCTGACATGGCTTTTCCATGTCAGCCGCCACATTGCCACATCACCACACTTTAATTTTTATTTTATTTTATATTAAAATACTAGATTTAAGGAATACAAATTATTATTATTTTTAATTCAACTTATTTGGTGTGATGATGTGGCAGTTAATAAGGAAGTATCATATCAGCTGCCATATCAAGTTGAATATAAATGATGGACAAAAGTGTTGGATGTCTACCATTATCCTTTTGGAAAAACCTAAATTTTAGGCTTCTCCAAATAAACATAAAATGGTTTTTATAAAGGGTTATTGAGACAATTCATATATTAAAAATGTTGTTTTGAATTTTGCCAAACAATTAAAAAAAAAAAACTTTAAAATAGCTTCTAGTATTAAAAAAGCAATTTTGATCCTTTCAAAAGCCATACAAAACACACACTTGTTGACTAAAATAGAAAAGCTCCAAACTATAAAAGGTAATTACCGAAAACTAAATAAAATAAACAAACTTAAAAATACAAATCGTGTTGAACAAGTA
Source organism: Acer campestre (assembly GCA_954870605.1). Lineage (NCBI taxonomy): Eukaryota > Viridiplantae > Streptophyta > Magnoliopsida > Sapindales > Sapindaceae > Acer > Acer campestre. Next base: position 16,536,058 of record OX940808.1, read on the forward strand.
AGCGTCCTACGTCACTATTTATATTTTATACCTCTCTAGCCTGTGCTTGTTCTTCTTTGTCATCACCTCATCAACTTCCATGCTGATCCCATGCTCGCTCTCTCAACCTAACCCTAAACCGCCACATCCCACCATCGATGGCCGCCACCGAGGAATCTCTCCAGTGAAACCTTGTTGAGATGTTATCGGCCGTTGAATCCCAGGGGAACTCTATAAAGGCACTCAAGGCCTCCAATGCTTCGAAGACCGAAATCGATGCCGCCATCGAAGCAGTCAACCGGTTGAAGCCTGAGAAGTCATAGATTGAGAGGGAGCTCTAGAGCATCGTCAGCGGTAACGGCGTTGATATCTCCGTTACCAGAGAGGCATTTAGTTAGGCAGTCGTTAACACTCTCGAACGCCATCAGTTTTTCATTATGTCCTTCATAGAGGTGTCGTTGGTCTTTATGATTACGAACTACCTGGTTGCACCATCAAGTCTAACACACTCTCTTTCTGGTGATAGGTTAACAAGTTGCTCAAATTTAGTTCTTACGATTTTATTACGAATTCAGATAAAATTTATTAAGATGATAATCCTCGAAGATTTATTGTATAGAAACTTAGAAACCAAGAAATGTTTATTATTGTAAGGTTACTAACCATTCAACATTTGGGTAATTTGTTTGTGGTTTCTTTGAATTGTAGCATTTTGTTCTAGAGGAGAAGATGTTGGAGGTTGATTGCCCACGTGTGACATTGGAGGTTGTGCTGAAAGTGTTCGATCATGTTGATAAATTTACTGACCTTATGGTTAAGGATGAAAAAACCGGGACCTGTTATCGCATCGACCGCTTGCTTAAGGACTTCTGCAAAGATAAGCTTGAGAAAGACCTGAGCATATCCACAGAGAAGGTTGCGGAACTGAAGAAAGTACTTGCGACCTAGGTGTTAGGATTATGCTCAATAGCAAGAGTGTAATATTGTAATTAACAATCTTTTTCATATTAATAAAGTGATTTCTGGTTTAAACAAATCTTATAGCATTTATAGTTTAATATTATAATTGTCAAAGTAAATAATCATAAGGTCTAAAGACTATGAGAAAAGAAGAATTGTTCGTACATTTGGATATGTATGTGGTAGACACAATTCTTTAGTTAGTCTTGAATATTGTTCACAACTTAAGTTAAAGGTTGGGCACCTTTATCTTGTTAAAGTTGTAGAATTCTTTTGCTAGCATTTGAGTGGGATCAAATGAGATATGATGAGTCTAAAATCATCGGAGTGTCTTCGAGCAAAAGAATCTAGTGCACTGGGTGAATTGAACTGGATCACAATGAAATACTTTATCTATAACCGTCAGTAGATAAAAGTCATTTCATTATCAGGACAATCGGAGAGTCTATCTTAATCCTGAGATAAATGATGGACTTATGGTTGCAAGTGATATCATTTGAGTTATCAATGAGTACGATTATATCGCATAGTCTATCCTCGATAGTTTGGTGATATTCATTTGTTAATCGATAGAGGACTTCATTTATAGATATGGACATCGTGGCTCCATTTATCAAATGAGAGTATAATATCATCATATGGATGTTTTGAGGTAATTGGATATTAAATCTCAACGTTGAGTTTTCAATAGTGTCTATTGAAAACATGGCTTCTGGACAAATCAAAATATCCAAGTTCAAAACGTGGTCATATGAGTAAATATGGTAACTTGGAGAGTTATAGGCGGTCTATGAACTCTTGGAGATTACTGATATTAATCACGAGGATACACTATCTCCAACATGATTGTCTAGGGTATGAATGAGGAAACATCTTCCTTTTATGTCTTTATTTAAGAGTTCAATTTTAGCTCTTTAGTGGAATGAGTTAAAATTAATGGATCAGACCTAAGTGAATCATTTGTTGATTGTGATTAGGTTATGTCTATTGAAGCTTAAATTTAGATAGCCCGCCAAGATCCCCAATCCACACGGACTTGCATGGATCACTTGATATATTCTACCGGACCAATTTAAGGGTCCATCTAGAATTGCATTTAATATATTAAGAATATAATTTGCACATTATTTATGTAATGGGCTGCTCAATTATATTTATATATTAATAAATGACATGTGGGCTTGTTTCTTTTAGTAAGAATGAGTCTAGTTCACATGTGAGCTTTTTATTTAAAGTCCAATGGATTAAATGAAATAAGAAAATAATATATAGCCCATTTATTTTAAGTGGGACGGCAAAGGTGAATTAATTAACCTAATATATTATTTTGTTTCATTGTTTAATTAAATAAGAATTAATTAATTTATTAATTAATTGTTTAATTAAGAAACAAATCTTTTCTGATTAGGAAATATGATTCCTAAAGGTACACTATTGGTAGTAGTGTACTTAAATTAAAAGACTTGTTTGGCAAGGAAATAAATAATTAATTTTATTTATTTAATCAAATAAGAAGTCTTTTTATTAAGTCAAATAAAAGAATAAAAAGATTTATGAGTTGGATTAGGGTTTGGGAGTCTTAAACTAAATAGGAATGAGGGTGCAATACAAACTCCTTTTGGCTTGAGTATTGCAGCAACCCTAATCCCTTTTAGGTTAGAGATTTCGGCCACCCTAATAAAAAGAAAGAAAGAAAATTTTGCCACATATATAAGTGGACTTATAGAATTCGGCCACTTAGGGTTTTGGTGATTCTATTTTCTTCTTCTTCTCAATTCATAGAAAGATTAATTTTTATTCTACTAAAACATAAAAGAGGCATAGATTATTCTTTGATGGTATACTATTTGCTTATTCATCAATAAGCTTGTGTGTACAACATCGATCTTGGTTCACGCGAGTTTCGATCATTAGATTGAGAACTCAAAAGTGACCGGAATAATCTTAGTATTCTTTTGATTGTTTTTGTGACTAACAAAGAAGAGAAAAGTTTGTTTTGTCCAATCACAGGCTTGCAATTCAAAGAAAATGGAGATCACGCTCCTAGGTGATCCATGTTCGTGCTAGGATTGAAGATCTTACGGATTACCATCGACGTTAGTCAATCGGATCACGCGAAAAAGGTATTCTTCTTTTGTTAGATAATATATATCTTTAATTGATTAAAAGGGTTAAGGTTCATAAATGGAAAATTTTTTAAAAGCTACTAAATATCTATTTTTTTAGTCTCGCTTCCGCTGCGTGTACTATACGGTATTTTTCCCTACACTAGGATGATTTCTCGGCTGAAGAGTGAGGTGTCAAGATCAAGGAGTATGGTATTATTGCTCCTGACATGAAGAATCCACTTTCGGATCTTTATCCTTTCAACTTGATGGTCCAAACATCAATCGGACCTCTGGTTTGATACCTGGGTGAGTATTTCACCTGCATTATTATGTTTGTGAATCAATATATTTGCGTGGAATACTGCGGAGTTGAATACCCTGAAACTTTGTTAAGTTTTTTCTTCTTTGTTTAATTTTTAATTTTATTTGTATCTCTTCATTTACATGTAGCGTTATGTTTAATTGTAGTAAGTACCGGTGTTCTGTTTGTCTGTTATAGGTAAATGTTCCCTATATATTTGTGAATTTTAAATACTTGTATTATTACAACCGGAACAAGCTCCCATTTGCTGCTGCTCAAATTGGTCAGGCATTCAGAAACAAGGTTTTCAATCTTTTCTGTGAAACTGAATATATGTCCATGGTTGAATAATTTTTTCTATCTATATTGAAATCACTTTATTGCATGAATGGAAGCGAAAATGTTATAAACTTTGAAATTTGAATGTTGTTTCATGCTATATTGCAATTGTTTGGACTATTATTACTGTTTTTCTTTGTTGTCGAAATCATTGTACTTTCAGAGGCATGTGTCTGTGTGTGTGAGAGAACCAAATTCAATGAAAACTTTTCCTGTATGTAGATATCTCCTCCACAAGGTCTTCTTTGAGTCCGTTAATTCACACTAGCCTAGATTGAGCACTTTGTTGATCCTGAAGACAAATCTCATCCAAAATTCTTCAAAGTTGCAAACTTGGAGTTCCTGATGTTCCCAAGGGAGGAACAAATGTCAGGCCAATCTGCAAGAAACATTCCTCTTGATGAAACATTTTCAAAGGTTGGTTTTAATTATATTTAGTATGATTGTGAGTTTTTTCTTTGGCATTTGAATATCTCTAAATTTTCTTAATGAACCAAAAATAAAATAAAATAACTTACCAAATATTACATACATACATATATATAGTTAAATAATTAAAAATACTTAACAAAACTAATTAATAAGAATTTATTTTTAAATATTATATATGTTGGGATGAGATAAATGATGTGGATGCTAAGGAGATGGCAGCTTAAATAGGATGTTCCGATGTATTTATTGATTCTGATATCCAACAACTTTATCAAAAAAAATAATAATTACAACAAATGAAAAACAATATAACTACGAATAAGTCCTCTCTATTGAAAAAACAAATTATGTTTGAATAAGTCCTCTCTGTAGTTCTTCTACTCAAATATCCAAGAATTCCTATCAAAAGTGAATAATAATAATAAATAAACAAGCTTTAAGAAATCTGCCCCGATTAGTTGATTGTTACAAATATTGGAAAATTTTAATCAATCTCAACTTCCTTATATACTTTTTCACCAGTTTGGTACAAAATTATGACATTTTACTTAAATCTTGATCGGCCCAAATAGTCTATAGTAAACCTTTAAAATTAAATAAAAATTATAAAAAAAAAAAGTTTCAGCTAAAAAAAAAAAAAAAGACCTTTTAAAACTATATTTTTACTCATGCCCTGTGTATTCTATGGTGTTACAATGGACTTGCCACACTGTTAAAAAAGGAAAAAAAAAATAGACCTGTCAGTTGCCAACTTGCCACACAATGTTTAAAACCCTAAATTTATCTCATTATTTTTCTCCCTTTCTACCACCTCCCTCTATCTTCTCCCAGCTAGTCAGCTATTTGCTTTAATGTCTACCACAACTTGCTCTCATCGTCATCTACCCGTACTCTTCATATCTCTTCATCTTGTTTTAACCTTTACTCTTTACTTTCTGCATTCTATGATTTTTTTTTCTTATGGTTATAGTTTGCTTTAACATGTAATTAGATAGTAATATAGGTTTAATGATATAGAAGTTGTGGTTGTTAGTGACATGATCTTGAAGTAGAGATGCTTATTGAGACTGTGTTGATGATGAACATATGGGAGCCTGATTTATTTAGTTTTGGGCTTAAATAAATACATGAAAGTGAAAAACACTTGAATCATCTTAGAGTTTATTTTTTTCATGAAATGTTTTTGTAAATGATTATGAAAGAACATTTGAACTATTTTGTGATTAAAAAAAAACGAAAACAACATTTGGAAAAACACTTGGAAACAAAAACAAGGAAAAAGAAGAGCAGTACCTAGAAAGAAGCAGAGATTTTGTTGAAGCTCTTGGATTCAAATCCAATACAACAGAAAGAACAAAAAGAAATTTAGAGAAAAATAGTGAAATTCAAAAAAAATAAAATAAAAATAATAATGTAGAAAGGGCCACAATAGCAAACGTGAGTTGCTTGAAAATAACAACGATTGTTGTGAGCATTAGTATAGTATAGATGTTCACAAAGTTTACTTTTAAATATAGTATGAAACAACAACGATCTACATCCCAATAGCCCAGAGTCATGCATTCATCATTGTACATTGAATGAATTAATATAAACTTAAATTAAATATGGCATGAAACAACCAAAATTTTACATCTCAAGAGTCATGCGTGCATCTTTATAAATGAATGAATTAATAAAAATTTTCTGTTATCAGTATAGGGAAGAGAAGAGTCTATAGATTATGGAGAGAGAAATTAGAGATAAGAAATCAAGAAGAATCAATGGATAGATTAGAGTGGATTATTTTTTTGACAGGTCCAATATAGATGAATTAAATGCTACAATTATTAAAAAAAAAAATTTTAAAAAAAGAAAGCAGTAACAAAATAAAAGTCAAATCAATTAATTGATTGCCAAACCATCTCATGCCGATACATGGCTCCTTGAGGGTTCCATACAGATATAAAATATAATTTATATAGATTTATAAATTGTAACGATTGCTCACAAATATACTCATAATTCTTATTAGTAATTAATAAGGTTGTATTGATCAATGATGTTACAATAAAACATCCAGAATATGGGTGATATATGGCTTTAAATGAACTTGTCTTTCTCCCTTCTCTAAGGACTAATGGACTATACATGCATGGCATGATTGGCAATTTATAATAACTTTAATAAGCAATTTGAAGGAGCGATAATTGGAACAATAATTATTATCAGTAATTAATATGGTCAAAGCACCTCCTATTGACACTTAATAATTAATAAAAATTTAATGATAAAGTCTCTATACGACGACAAGTGTCAATGTGGGGGTTTCATTTTACTATATTATATAGATATCAAATTTGTATACGTGTATAGTCTAGTAAAGTTACTGAGAATAGAATCTAGTAACATAGCCGATCCCAAATATATATATATATATATATGAGGGATGCTAGAATCACTCTATCAATCTACTCTCCCAACCCACTCCCTCTTTATATAATGACATGTGAACACCTTTTACTTTTTTGACATTAAATTTGGAACCGTATAAATGCAATATTTTCTTTTTTTAATGTTACTTACAATTCAAATCTATGTTCCCAAATTGCCTTTTTTCTTCTATAATATATAAAACCATAATTAATATGTTTAAAAATACCTAAAATTAATATATATATATATATATAATTAATAATAAATAAAAAGATGCTAAAAGAGATTTTTTTTAAAAGCCATTCTAGAATTGCTATTTTATCCTATTTGTAAAATAAACGGTTCAATTAATATTTAATATAATAAAATAAAATTGCAATTATACAATTTAATTAGTATAATATGCAGTTTAATTGCATACTACATATACATTTATTTATTTATATATATATTTTTTAATATTGTAATATTTATATAATGTTAAAGTTATTAATTCCGTTTCTTTTTTGAGCATTTAATTATGGGTTTTATTTATTGAAGAAGAAAAAGGGTAATTTGGGGAAATGTTAGTTGGTTTGAATGGTAAATGACATTAAAAAACAGTGCATTTATATGGCTTCAAATTTAATGTAAAAAAAGTAGAATGTGTACACATGTCATCACATGAAGAGAAAGCGGGTTGAAAAAGTGAGTTGAGAGAGTGATTTTAGCATCTCTCTCTCTCTCTCTCTCTCTCTCTCTCTCTCTTTATATATATATATTCTTTCTATTGTCAGTTCGTCTTGACAATAAATATATTAGGATGAAGAATGTGAACCATAGATTATAGAGAAGTTTTGACAAGTGTATAAATTTTGAGTTAAAGTATGTAAATCTAGTGGTCCACATTATTCGTCCTGATATATTTATTGTCAGAACGAACTGATAATAAAATATATATATATATTGTTTTCGATCTTCGATGAAATTCTAAGAATATGAGAATCAAAATTGATAAAACCCGAACATGCCCAAATATTTGTGGAAATTGCTAAAAATAACCACATACAACATGTAATTTTTGTTTTTAACCACAAACAAAATTCTAATTGTTAATAACCATGTTTTTATAAAATTACTTGAATGCCCCCATTTAAAACCATCCCAAACACACACTCTCTCTTTTTCTTCTTTCTCTCTCCTTTGCTCTCTTTCTCCATGATCTCTCTCTCCCCGTCCAAACCAATGCCTGAAAATCAACGTCAACGTAGTTGTCGTCAACATCAAACCTCTGTAAATTATCGTCGGAGTCTTCCCCGTCAAAACTGAACCAAGCAAATCGTCACCGGTGTCCTCTCTCGCCCCAAACCTCTCTTTCTCTCTTCGCAACAGCGTCGTCGTGCTACCCTGCTTGGCACCGTGCGTCGCCATGCGACGTGCATTGTGCTTCACCAGGGCTTCATGGCCGTTGGAGCTCCTCCTCCACCGGCGAGGTGATTTGCAGGAAAAAGGGAAATAAAAAAAAAAATAAAAATAAAAAACCTAATTTGGGAATTTGGGGAATTTGGGGAAGAAGGGAAATTAGACATGATTTCAAGTTTTACATTTCATTTTAGTCATGATTTCAAGTTCAACATTCAAGTTTTTAGTCATGATTTCAAGTTTTTAGTTGTTATTAACGATTAAAGTTTTAAAAGTGGTTACTAACAAAAGTTTAATGTTTCCGATGGCTACTTTTGGTTATCTCCAAATATTTCGATACGTTATCATAATTCATGTGTTAGGACTCTGCTAACCCGATTCCCAAACAGCCACAGGACAAAAAAAAAAAATCACTAATCTCTAAAACCCTAGTGATTGTCCTACTCAAAAAAAATCTCTGGATCCGCATGCGCTCGTTCTTCACTATCATCACCTCATCAACTTCCATTGGTCACCATTTATTCTCTCGTCTCCCATCGCGCCGATCCCACACTCTCTCTCTCAACCTAACTCTAAACCACCACACCCCACCGCCGATGGCCGCCACCGAGGAATCTCTCCGGCGAAACCTGGCCGAGATGCTGTCGGCCGTCGAATCCCAGGGCAGCTCCGTCAGGGCTCTCAAGGCCTCCAAGGCTTCGAAAACCGAAATCGATGCCGCCATCGAAGCACTCAACCGGTTGAAGCTCGAGAAGTCCTCAATCGAGAGGGAGCTCCAGAGTATCGTAAGCGGTAGCGGCGCTGATAGCTCCGTTTCCAGGGAGGCCTTCCGTCAGGCAGTCGCTAACACTCTCGAACGCCGTCTGTTTTACGTTCCGTCCTTCAAAATTTACAGAGGCGTCGCTGGTCTTTATGATTACGGTCCGCCTGGTTGTGCCGTCAAGTCTAACGTACTCTCTTTCTGGCGACAGGTTAGCAAGTTGTTCAAATTTTGTTGTTATGATTTTGTTACGAATTCTGATAAATTTTATAGGATTAAGCTTCGATTTTTGTTACGAATTCAGATAATTTTGTTTTAATATGATAATCCTCGAAAATGTATTGTTTTAGAAACTTAGAAACCAAGAACTGTTTGTGATCGTAAGGTTAGATTTGACATTTGGGTCATTTGTTTGTGGTTTCGTGCAATTGTAGCATTTTGTTCTGGAGGAGGACATGTTGGAGGTTGACTGCCCGTGTGTGACGCCGGAGGTTGTGCTGAAAGCGTCCGGTCATGTTGATAAATTTACTGACCTTATGGTTAAGGATGAAAAAACTGGGACCTGTTATCGCGCTGACCACTTGCTTAAGGATTTCTGCAAAGATAAGCTTGAGAAAGACCTGAGCATACCAGCGGAGAAGGCTGCAGAACTGAAGCAAGTACTTGCGACCTTGGATGATTTCTCAGCTGAAGAGTTAGGTGCCAAGATCAAGGAGTATGGTATTATTGCTCCTGACACAAAGAATCCACTTTCCGATCCTTATCCTTTCAACCTGATGTTCCAAACATCAATTGGCCCCTCTGGTTTGACACCCGGGTGAGTGAGTCTTTCACATGCACTGTTATGTTTGTGAATCAATATATTTGCGTGGAAAACTGCAGAGTTGAATAGCTTTGAACTCTGTTAAGTTTTTTCTTTAAAAATTATTTGTATCCTTCTTTCACATGCAGCGTTACGTTTAATTGTAGCAAGTACTGGTGTTCTGTTTGTCTGCTGTAGGTATATGCGTCCTGAAACAGCGCAAGGTATATTTGTGAATTTTAAAGACTTGTATTATTACAATGGGAACAAGCTCCCTTTTGCTGCTGCTCAAATTGGCCAGGCATTCAGAAACGAGGTTTTCAATCTTTTCTGTCAAATGAATTTATGTGCATGATTGCATAATTTTTTTCTATCTATATTGAAATTGCTTTTTTGCATGAATGGAAGCTAAAATGTTATAAACTTTGAAATTTGAATACTGTTTTCTGCTGTATTGCTATTGTTTGTACTATTATTGCTGTTTTTCTTGATTGTTGAAATCATTGTACTTTTAGATGCATGTGTCTGTGTTTGTGTGTGAGAACCAAATTCATCGAAAACTTTTCCTATATGTAGATATCTCCTCGACAAGGTCTTCTTCGAGTCCGTGAATTCACACTAGCTGAGATTGAGCACTTTGTCGATCCTGAAGACAAATCCCATCCAAAATACTCCGAGGTTGTCAACTTAGAGTTCCTGATGTTCCCAAGGGAGGAACAGATGTCAGGCCAATCTGCAAGAAACATTCCTCTCGGTGAAGCTGTTTCAAAGGTTGGTTTTAATTATATTTAGTATGACCCGTATGTTTTGTCTTTGGCATATGAATATCTCCCTCGCTTCTTGCATTCCTTTCCTCTTGCTAATGATTATGTTATTCACTGTTGTTTAGGGGATTGTAAACAATCAAACTCTTGGCTACTTCATTGGGAGAGTATATCTCTTCCTGACTCGCCTTGGTATAGATAAAAAACGATTGCGCTTCCGGCAGCATCTTGCAAATGAAATGGCCCACTATGCCGCAGACTGTTGGGATGCTGAGATTGAGAGTTCCTATGGGTGGATTGAGTGTGTTGGTATTGCAGATAGATCAGCATTTGACTTGAAGGCTCACACAGTAAGAAATCACTTTTCATATTGTATGTGGAAGTTTTATAATGCAATCATTAGCCTAGATGGTTGTAAATTTTGTTTCATAATAATTACTATCACGAGATGGTTATTTATTTATTTTGTTTAGTTTCTTGGATTTGTTACATTTGTGTCAGTCTTGTGGTTCAAACGGCATAGTACTGTTGAACTGTTGATGTCGTGAATCCATTAGTTATAGTGCTCTAATTGGTTATTTGTGTTTTATTACTGCTATACTTATATAAACTATTTATGACATAATAAGTTATAGTTCATCATAAACTCATTGAGGATTGATTACTGTCGCATAACAGGACAAGAGTGGTGTTGCTCTAGTTGCTCAAGAGAAGTTCTTAGAACCCAAGGAATTGGAGGTACTGCTATATGCTTTAACACCTGCTTTGCCATTATTAGTTGTATAAAAATATGAGTAATACTATACGACCCAAAAAATTAGCCCAAAAGCCAACCCAAATGATGTGGCAAGACACTTGTCATAACCATACAAATCATGAGATGATGTGGTGATTGATAAATCACTTGACACATCAGTTGGGTTGATTTTTGGGCTAATTTTTTGGTTGATTAGCATAGGTGTAAAAATACTATTTTTTTACATTTTTTTTCTTTGGATGAATGATCTGATTTTCAAACACATTTTGATATCAGGAATTGGTTATAGTTCCTGTGAAAAAAGAGCTAGGTCTTGCATTCAGGGGAACCCAGAAGAATGTGGTTGAAGCGTTGGAGGTAAGCAATAATAGCTTCTCTATGGATGATGCTGTGACTTTTGGAAGTGCTGCCTGTTTGACTATATAAATTTCTTTTACTATTAGGCAATGAATGAAAAAGAAGCTATGGACATGAAGGCTGAATTGGAATCCAAAGGAGAGGTGGAGTTTTATGTCTGCACTCTTGAGAAAAATGTGTGCATTAAGAAGAACATGCTCTCAATTTCAAAGGAGAAAAAGAAAGTACACCACAGGGTTTTTACACCCTCAGTAATTGAACCATCTTTTGGTATTGGCCGGATAATATATTGCCTCTATGAGCACTCTTTCTACACAAGACCGAGTAAAGCTGGGGATGAACAGTTAAATGTTTTCCGTTTCCCACCTCTTGTGGCACCTATTAAGTGCACGGTTTTCCCACTTGTCCAGAGTCAAAAGTATGATGAGGTTGCCAAAGTTATCTCCAAGTCGTTAAAAGTTGCTGGAATCTCACATAAGATTGACATCACAGGTTTGTCCTAAGACTAATATTCTTTGTTTTACATTTTTGTTGGGTGTATAGATGTATGGTCAATGGTCATTGACTGCTATATGTCTTACCTGCTTAAATGGTCAAAAATGACTGTTTTTATACGCACTTAATCACTGCTGCATATCCATAAGCTTCTATGTTAATACGTATATATGGAAAGAGTTTGGTCATTTTGTCAAATTTTAGACCTTTTAATCTCGGGCTGGGATGGTTTAGGGAGTTAGAGACGATATGAAATTGCATGGACAAAATTGACTATGCATACCTGGAAAACACTTGACACAGTAGGTGTGCTTTCGTGGTTTTTAGAATTAGGGGCTCTCTTTCTTCTGTCCTTGTATAATACTACTACTGCTGTACGATTATTCTTGTTTTGTTATTATTTTTATATACCTAAATGTCATGATTCCATGGACTTCTTATTTACTGTTTTTTATGATGTTTACAGGCACCTCAATAGGGAAACGGTATGCAAGAACAGATGAACTTGGTGTACCCTTTGCTATCACTGTTGATAAAACATCCTCAGTGACAATCCGAGAGAGGGACAGCAAGGATCAAATCCGTGTTAACGTGGATGAGGCAGCATCAGTTGTGAATGCTGTAATCGATGGACAGAGAACATGGGAGGATATCTGGTCAAGTTACCCTCATCACTCAGAAGAATCTGAAGAATGATTAGATTTTCGAGTACAATGCCTCTATACTCTATGGGGGTTTGATGTTCCGTAGCCCTAATTCAATTGCAAATGTTCCGACATTTTTCGAATACCTATGATGATAACAGATCTAGTTCTGATATATTCAACAGACATGTCTCCACACATTCCAGGAGTGTTTCCCAATTTTATGGTATCTTTGATTATAGGACCAATAAATTATAAGCTGAAGTCTGACAGGTTCATAGCTCATATCATGTAGGTTTTGGCAGTTTTTTATTTTTTATTTTTATTTTTATTTTTTTTAACTATATATATATACACGTGTATATATATATACACATATTGGCAATTCAAACATGAGATATTAACAGGCTGAACGAGTGTCTTTTACCATTAAGTCATATTGGTCTGTGGTAGTTTTGGCAGAATCTTGCTTTAGATTACATAATTTGAAGTTAAATTTTGTCTTTACTGAGGCATTTTTTTTTTTTTTTTTGAATATACAACAACTGCCGGAACCTGGTGAGATTGGACTCTACTAGCGCAGGAACCTGGTGAGATTGGACTCTACTAGCGCAGCCCGGATTATAGCTTCCACAAGTGGAGAGAGAGCATCCACAATTGGTGGGACACCAAACCACCCTTGGGATTAATGGCCAAGAAGGACAAATAATCTAAATATATATACGCACACATTGGGCGTTAAACCGTGGTGGTGGAGGCTTCCAGGGGAGAGTCCGACCACATTGGCAAGAGGCCCGAGTGTCTTTATTGAGGCATTTTATGTCATTGTTTTGGAAGAAACCTTGTATCATTCTCAAATTCAGTCTCAAATTCTATTTCAATACGTTTGTGAGAATTTAGAATAAAATAAATAAAACTCTAAAATTGAGGAACAATTTACGATTTCAAAATTAGGTAAAAACCATTAGTGTGTGTGTGTGTTTTTTTTATTTATTTATTTATTTTTTTTTTAAAAAATTTAAAATTAGATAGATATTTTTTTGAAAGAGGTGTAACTTTAGTGTAATATTCAAATTTATATACATTGTTGAATCCAAAATGGTATTGGCAATGTAAATTGTGAAATGTATTTATTTTTTTATTTTTTTATTTTTTTTGAAGTCAAATACAGTATGTTGATTTGTTGAATGAACATATTCTATTTTTAATTTATTTATATTAAACAGATTAATGAGTAAAATTTTGTTTATATTAGAGTTGCATCAGAAGATCTAAACTCAAGTCTCAAATATTCATATTTGTGATTCGCTGCAGTGGCACTATGATCAGATGGGATCCTACTCAATCAAGAGTGGTTATTAAGTAGGCTGTCTTCTGCGTTCTGTCACCAGTTCTTCTCATTCGGGAGTTTACTCTAGTACCTCCTTTTCTTGGTGGAGATCACTCTGGAAGCTTCAAATTCCCTCTAAGATTAAGATCTTCTTATGGAAGGCCTATAATCATATGATTCCTTCTTTCGAGATGTTGACTAGGCGTAAGATTCCTGTTTCCGTACTATGTCCTATGTGCAATCGTAAAAGCGAATCCATCCTTCATGGGCTCTGGAGTTACAGCTGCTTGAAACTGGTGTGAGAGTTTTGGAGTCATAAGCTGGCTAGTAAGCATAAGAATAAATTACATTTCTTTGATTTTGTTTTGGATTGTTTTTTGGCGTTGGATTTAGTGGAGTTGGAACTTTTTTGTGTTTGCTTGTTGAAAGTGTAGTCAATCCGTAATGCGGTGATTCATAATGTAGTTTCTAATAAGGAGGTGGATATTATGGAGTGGTCTTGTGGTTTTGTTAATGAATTCCATGGTGTGGGCTTAGTGAGTGAACCAGTCTCTGCGGCTCCTCCTCCTTGCATTCCTATTTGGAAACCCCCTGATCCAGGCATGTATAAGATAAAAACTGATGTTGCTGTTGACAAGGTGGGTCGGCTGGTGGGTTTTGGGATTGTTATCAGAGATTCGAATGGTTTGATTATGGCTTGTAGTTCTCAACGGATTGATGCCACTTTTTCTCCTCAAATCGCTGAAGCAGTGGCTATTTATCATGGTCTTCTTTTGGCTTTTGAGTTGGGTTTGAGGCCATGTACAGTGGAATCTGATGCGCAGGTTGTTGTGGATTGGATCAAGAAAGGTTCTTCTATTGTTTCAGAAATTGGGGGTATTATTGATGATATCCACAGCTTCTTTTTGAATGGTTTGTGTATTTTCGTTTCCTTTGTTTCTTGAAAGGCTAATAGGGTAGTCCATGGTTTAGCTAAAAACAGTCTCTCTTGTGTTGAGGACTTGTTTTGGCTGGAGGAATTTCCTCCCTGTGTTGGATCTCTTATTTTGGCGGAGTGTCGTGTTGCTTTGTAATTGTTGCTTTAGTAAAAAAAAAAGTCTCAACTATAAAAAATTAAATACATTTCTCTAATTCATTCACAGTTTATAGATTATTTTTTTTTAAAAAAAAAGAGGTTATTACACGTAAAACGGCGTCGTTTGTGACGTGAAACGACAAGTCGTTTTATCTTTTGAATAATTCGTCTGTCACTTTAGTTTCCATTTTTATTTATTTTCATATGTTGACTCGATTAACAGAGCAAAAACCAAAAACAGTGATTCGAGTTAGACAGTGAACCCTAGATTTTGTTGCATCAACATCAACAAAGAAGAAGAAGAAGAAGATGTTGAGAGTAGCAGGGAGGAGGCTTTCGTCCTCTCTCACGTCGAACTCGTCGCGAACGACCTCCGCCTTCCTCTCCGCCAACAATCCTCTCGATCTCAATGCCACCGCCGGCGGTGACGATCACTCTGTATCAAGATCCAATCACTCTGCTTTCGCTTCTCAGTTTCCGCATCTTATCAGAGGTTCGAAGACTCCTTCAATTCCTCTCCTCTCAGATTTTGCAATATTTCCTTTTTTTTTGACCTATTTATATAAAGAAGTTGATTTGAAAATACGAAGAAGAACTGCTTTGTATTGATCTTCACATTGTTGCTTTGAAGCCGATTGTGCCGATATCTATTTGACATATTGGACTTATTTTTTTAATATTATTTAATTCATGGAATTTTTGTTTAAAATATTTGTGTCGAGAAGGCGGATAGATGATTAAGTGCACAAGCTTAGTAGATATTTTGGCTGAGAAAATTTGAATACTTGCACTAAGTTAGTTCGAATGTTGATTCTGATACCTTGGTAGGCTATGATATGAAATGAGCCTCTATCCATTTTGTATGTGCTCATGAAAACAAAAGACTGACCAGGCGTTCTAATCTTTTCAGCTGCTGTAATTTGATTGTTGCTGATGTATGACAGGTTTTTAGGTTGGATAGGTGGTGATCGTAATGTCAACATACTGTAGATGGATGATGCATGATAATGTCTTTATCTTATGCAAAGAGTCTGTTATCTTATCTTTACTGGGTCTGTTATTTTATGCAAAGAGTCTGTTATTTTATGAGTTTACGTGTTTATGCTGTAAAGATTAGTGAGAATCAAGTTTTGTAGACAAATGGTAGTAACAGGAACATTTATTTTAATTTGTTCCCAGTAGGATTATGTTCTACTAAACTACGGACTAGTGATCATTTCTCACACAGACTCGACAGAAGAAAAATACTTCCCATTTTTTGTGAGATAGTTTGTCTGGATAGAAACAAGAAATATGATTTTTTTTTTTTTTGACAGTACAAGAAATAGAGATTTTGAGTCAACATTTTGTAAATGGATGATGTGTGATGATGTCAAGTGGATAAAGATGACCGAATTTGTTTTTACGTGAATATTCTCTTACTGTACAGTAAGAGATTACGAAAGACTGACCAGTTGTTTACGTATTTATGCTATGAAGGTTAGTCAGAATCAAGTTTCATAAACAATGGGTGGTGGCCGGAACATATTATTATTAGGTTTACAAAAATTGGTGGCGTTGTGAACGTATTAGGTTTGTTTCTTGTAGGATTATGTGGAACCATTTGAGACTAGTGATCATTTCTAACACAACCAGTCAAAACAAGAACTGGTGATTTTGTGTCAACATTCTGTAGATGGATGATGAAATCTGATAATGTTAGGTTGGTCCAAATAAAGATTAGTGGATTTGTTTTCATGTGAATAATCTCTTACTGTATGAGTTTATGTGTTTATTATTTTACAAAGAATAGTAAGAATCAATGTTTGTGAACAATTGGTGGTTGTGGAAACATATTAGGTTCGTTGCCTGTAGGATTATGTTCTACTTAAGCACTAGTGATTTTTTATTATTTCTGACACTTAAGACTGGATAGAAACAGAATACTTCCTACCTTTGTGTAACTGTTTATCTGTCAACTTGCGATGTTAATGAATAAAGGATTACAAATTGACAATTATGAATTATGTTGAGAAACATGAAGAGTAGGTTTGTTTTGAAATGAAAGCTTGGGATTTGTGTATAGAGCTGAGGTCTACAGCTGATGCATTAAAACAGAATCCTTCCAGATTAATGGCTTTTCTGTCACGGATTGGAACACATGCTTGTCCTAGTTAATCGTAGTGCAATGACATGAGTACATAACTAACTTATGTACATTTCTGCATTTGTATTGAATTTTAGATGTAGATGGGAGTCAATGTCGTGTAATAGCTGTTTTGTGATGTTGGGTAATTGTCCAGGTTTCTCTACTGAAGCCCTCACTCCAAGACATGATATGGGTTTGATCTCAGATCTCCCAGCTACTGTGGCAGCTTTGAAGAACCCAACATCCAAAATTGTTTATGATGAGTACAATCATGAGCGTCTTCCACCTGGTGACCCCAGCAAGCGTGCATTTGCATATTTTGTCTTGTCAGGTGGCAGGTTTGTATATGCTTCCTTAATTCGTCTTTTGGTACTCAAGTTGGTACTGAGCATGTCTGCAAGTAAAGATGTGCTTGCCCTAGCCTCCCTTGAGGTTGACCTCTCCAGCATCGAGCCTGGGACTACTGTTACAGTCAAGTGGCGTGGGAAGCCAGTTTTTATCAGGCGTCGTACTGAAGAAGACATTAGTTTGGCTAACAGTGTTGATGTTGCTTCTCTCCGAGACCCTCAGGAAGATGCAGTCAGAGTTAAGGATCCGGAATGGCTCATTGTTGTCGGTGTCTGCACCCACTTGGGGTGCATTCCCTTACCTAATGCTGGTGACTTTGGTGGTTGGTTTTGCCCCTGCCATGGTTCACACTACGATATCTCTGGCAGGATCCGCAAGGGGCCAGCGCCATACAATCTAGAGGTACCCACTTACAGTTTCCTGGCCGAGAACAAGTTGATGATTGGTTGAGCAGTTGGTGTGTGTTACTGCAAAGATGTCATAATAGAGATATTTTTTCTCCGCAGGAGAGAGATTTGCTTCTGCAAATTATTTTGTTTTCTGTTTTTTGATATTGTTTTGCTTTACATGTCAAGTTATAATCCCTGTGCTGCCGGTTCTGGACAGGATTCTGAGGTTCCGAATAATACAACTGAAATTTTGTTCAGAATTCTCAATTTTAATGCTACTTCAAATTTTGTTGATATTATTAGCCATTTCAAAGCATTTCCTCACAGAAGATTTATCTATGCATTGACG
The DNA here is from genome assembly GCA_954870605.1 of Acer campestre. Lineage (NCBI taxonomy): Eukaryota > Viridiplantae > Streptophyta > Magnoliopsida > Sapindales > Sapindaceae > Acer > Acer campestre. The sequence goes on from OX940808.1 coordinate 16,554,191, forward strand.
TTGATGTTCTAATTTGATCCTTTGTTAGACACGGATAGATAATACGATATACCCGATTCTCTCAAGAAGAGAGAAGATGATCCGTGGATAGTTGTGATTGGTAAATATCCACAGACATCTACAAATATTTGTGATTGGTATGCACCAATCACAAATATCCACAGATCGTACTCCAAAACCCATCCTTCTTTCTCTGAACTTTATGAAGGAAAACAAGTTTGTAACAATTAATGATGAGTTACAAAAATGAAAAATCATGGTTGTGGACATCGGGGCCTCCTGGATTTAGCTAACTTAGTGGCAAGAAAATTACCCAGAACAACTGGCAACTATTGCATTACATTCATAGAATTAGAGATGTAATTCAATGCGCAAGCAGCAAATGGATGGTAAAACTATAGAACCGGTGGTAAAGCAAAAGAATGTCATGAGTATAATATAATCATAGAACACTTGATTTCAATGTGGAACAAATGCCCTTCGAGAGTTTACCGCGATACATTTTTCAATTCTTAAACGTAAAAATACCAAGTATAGATCCGAGATAATAAACTTGTCTAGCCGGTGGAGTCGACAGATTAGCAGTCCTGGATAGGAACTAGTGGGAGTTTCCCTCCATATATATCTGGAAGCTGGCTCTCATCAATGTCTTCAAGCAATGTGGATTTCAATTTTTTCTTCTCAACAAAAACTATCTGCAGAAATTTGGCAAACATTTAAACACAGTTAGATATGCAACAGCACAGCACAACCCCAAGTTACAATGACGAAGAATGTTGATTTATCATGTCATCCATTTCTCATAACCATGTAGAGGATTGAATAAGAGAGGATCATCACATTAAATTTCGTGTGTTTCTTGCAAGGAAAGGCACATGATACTTTACCTTCTTCTTAGTAATGCTGTCAATAAATGGGTAAACAACCTTCCACGCAGTCATGAATATGTAAGGCGAATGGACAATAAATAATTTTCCTAGCCTCTCCGGATAGCAATCCTGCCACAAAAGAAAAATCATCGAATCACTGCATTAGTTTTTATGGGGACAAGAATATTTTCTAGCATGACTCTCCTATTGATAAGCAAATTTATAACAACGGAGTGATAATTGACAATTTTTTAATGGCATGGTGGAATATAAAACCTGCAAGATAGATAGAGACGCTAGGTATCCCCTAATGTCACTGTTAGTGTATCCCCATCCTTGAAGATCCCCGATCGCAACAAACTTTTCTTGTCCCCTTGGCATTCTGAAAACACCAACAAAGTATCCATAAGATTGTTTCATCGGCTAAGTTGAATCAACAAACGAAAAATAGAGATGACATTTCTTTTATCAAATTTTGTATCGAAAAGAGAACATTTAAGTCCAAGTAAAAGACAGAATGCATGATCTAGGAAATAGTTCTTTAAATTTCACACTACTATATTTCCTGAACACAAAAAAACTATCAGCAACTACGATTTTTTGTTAATTGGAGGCTTCTTTCTCGGAGATAGATCATTTGGCCCCAAGTGAAAAAAAATACAAAAGAACCCACAGATATTAAAATCTAGATCAAGAATGACTTACTTGGCACATATTTTGTCAAGAGTGAAGACTACAAATCCTGCAAAAGAAAACATAATAGAACACAGTTATGATGTGTTGATCGATCTTGCAAAACAACGTTTGATTCTATATGGTAGTTTTAGGAGAATATAACAAGAAAACGATAAAATAAGTTTCGGAATTATAACATACGCTTGAAGTCCTCCAGGCTTCCTTTAGAGGGGTTATGTCTACCACCAAAGGCAACCACTATCGGACGTCCCTTCTTATCAAGTCCTTGCATGCACACCTTGTTATCTTCAAACTGATTTGTAATCTCCGATGGTGATATATAGCCATTAGGAACAAATGACTGTTTCCAGCTAAGGTACTTCAGGAATAGAGTAGAGGCCTTCTCTATATCCAAATCACGAGCCCGCAGAAATCTTCGGATCATAAAATCATCAACTTCCTGCAAGCCAAAAGTTTCAATCACAAAAAAATTATAGACCACGATGTTAATGAAATGGGTAACCAAACTCTATGAATGAGAATCTATATGTGTCTTCGACTTACCTGAGCTAAGACTGAGAGTTTCGATACAGAAAACATCATTATAAGTTCTAATTCTACTAGTACATTGATATTTGATCTGTTTCCGAATTTAACTCAAAATACGAAAGGGTTCTCTGAAGTAACTCTACAAAATTTCTATTCCTTCAAATTCGTTTCGATTCGACTCTTAACATTAAGAGCATGTGAACATAACCTTATACATTGTAAATTTGTAATGCAATTTGTGGTTTCCACTATGCTCCATCATTAACAATGAACACTAAAATAACATTTGATGTATAAAACAATCTACATTTCAATTTTTGCTAAACCAAAAATAATTAAACTTGAATGTGAAAATTCAGTGCCATGAATCATGATCAGCATTTCAGTTCCCAATTAAAATAACAACAAAAAAAATGAAATTTATATATAAAGAACCTCAACAAAACATGACAAGCAAAATCAGACACAAACTCTTGAACAAAGAAGAAGCTCCTTGAACATATAAGCAAATAAACTCGCAACAAAACCCAAAACCCAGAAAACAAAAAGGATTTATATACAAATTGGCATCAATCAAGTCAAGTACAGAAAGGAAAAAAGTCAACAAAAAAAAAAAAAAAATCAAGTACAGAAAGGAAAAAAGAAACAACCTTTGCAGAGGGATCTTCTCTTTCAACAAGGGCTCTCATGATACCAACTTTGCTTCTCTCAATCTCATTGTTTTCCTCTCCATTTTCTTGCAAGACCATAGTTGTTTTCCCTTCTTCAGCATCTTTGAAGTCCATATCAAGTTCCTTCCTTTTTTCTTCCTTTTTTGGTGGGATTTCTGCAATACCCAGATGCTCATCAACTACAGAGATCTTGGCTTCTTTTATCAAATTTTTTTAAGAGAGGGGGCCAGAAAAGTACATGAAATAAATGTAGGCAGAGGGCAGTTGAAGCTAATTAGCTGATAAATAGTGATAATGGCCAAAAGTCAAAAGTCAAAAAGTCAAATTCAAAAGGCCAAGACAACTATAGTTTCTCTTTGAGGAGAACTGGGAAGTGTTTTCTTCTGAAAGATTGAGAGAGGATCAAACAGGTAATTAATCATTTATAAACAAATAAGTTCTCTTTTTTATTTTGTGGATTTTTTGTTGTTGAAATTAATAGTTTTTTTTTTATTTATATTTAATTTGCCAGCATAATACTGTAATTTGTATTCTATTTATGAAAAATATTATAAATTGAATGATGAAATTCAGATAATGTTTTGCACATCGACTTGTTCACCATATTGATAGTCAAAATTGAGTACTAAATTTATGATTTATAAATAATAATCAAATATCCAATAAGTTTTATTATTCATAAAAATCCAGCCTTTCTATCCTGGACGAGTGGTTCTCGACAAATGAACTTTTAATGTAATTACATTAAAAATTGTTTTATTTTTTTATTTCTTTAAGTAAGATGATAATGACATCACGTAAAGGTTGAGTTTTCATACAAAAACTTAAATGATACTTTAATTAACCTTTATTGAATGTGTGGTATTGTGTCCATTGTTTGAGCTATGGTTAGGTAAAGTGAGATGTTCAAAATTCAATCCAAACCCAACTATTTTAGATGAATTTAAAATGACGGTAATTGAATTGAATTTTATTTTTTATTTATTTTTTAAATATTATATTAATTCAGAGTTTTTTAGGGAATCGGGGAGGACTCAAACATGTAACCTCGTTATACATTTGTATGAGGTTTACTACAAGACCAACCTCATCTCGTTAATTGAATTGAAATTTTAATTTTAATTTTAAAAATTACAAATTTAACAAAACTAATCATCTTTTGAAATCAAATTTCACTTTTAAAGTTGTCTTAAATTACTAACCAAATCTTCTGAGCTCATACCCTAACCGTACGAGAGAGTTTTAATCGTTTGTTTTTCTTAGGCAATTAAAATGTATTAAAATAATACAATACAGTGTTTAAACACTGTATTATATTATTTTAGTACATTTTAATTGCCTAATTCAACAAATACCGTATTAGATAATACATTTTATTTGGTAGTATTATATTGTCTTGTATTAGAAAAAAAAAAAAAAACACTTTTTTTTCTTCAACAAATATGGAATATTGATAAAATATGTGTTATATTGTTAATATTTTTTATATAATTTTAAAATTATATAGAAATATTTATTTTATTTATAAAAATATTATTTATTTAATTTTTTTGTTTCAATTAAAATAAATATTTATTGATTTTTTACATAAAAATATTTATTGATTTATTCATGGTAAAGATATTTAAAATTAATTATTAATTATTTAAAAATATATATATTATATTTTTATAATATAATATAATATAATATAATAAAGTCATATATGAATAACTTAATATGATATAATATAGTGCATTACAAAACATAGGTTTTTATTAGTGATAATACAGTCCAATACAATACTATACAATTCAATACAGTCCAATACAATTCAATACAATCTAAAACGGATTGTATAAATGGTAGTAGTATATGTTTCATGGGTCCGGGTTTTGATATAATTTTACATACTAGAAAAAAAGATAGTATTTTACATTATTTCGTGATTATGAGATCAATTTTGAAATGACACAAAATTTATGTTACTTTGTTCAATATAACTTTGTTTATGCCTCCATGTGTTTTTGATGAATTTTTACTATTATTTGCTTTTGTTAATTATTATGATAATTTTCTTGTATTTAGTATTAAAATACTAATATTTATAATAAAAATATCGTATTCAAAATTTAATATTCTTTGCTTTATGAAAAAGAATCAGAGCATTGTAATTTTGATGTTTTCGTTTTAATTCTAAAGGGTTCAAACAAATTTTGTCACTATTTGGAGCGCTTTTTGTAAGACAGTCACCACATTACTAATTTAAGTTTAAAAGGCACCTATTTAGGTGACCAAACAAAAATACCCCTTTTTGTCACTTTGTGTCTTTTTCAAACGTTGAGAGAAAACCTTTTTGAACTTTTTCCGAGCCTTTTATAATAGTTCCCGAGCTTTTTAAAATGTTATTCGAGCCTTTTCAAGGAAAATTCATAGGTTAATCGGTTTAGAATCTCCTAGCCTTTTTACACTCGATCCGAGCTTCGTGCATTTTCGAGCCTTTTTACAATAGATCCGAGCCTTTTTCGTGCGTTTTCGACCCTTTTTACACTAGATTCGAGCTTTTTTACATTAGATTCGAGCATTTTCAACAGTAATCGAGCCTTTTCAACAGTGTATGAAAAGGCTCGAACATTTTATTAAAAGGCTCGGAAAAGGCTCGAACACTTTATTAAAAGGCTCGGAAAAGGCTCGAACACTTTATTAAAATGCTCGGGTAGTATATGAAAAGGCTCGAACCAAGTATGAAAAGGCTCGAACCTAGTGTTAAAAGTCTCGGAGAACACATGAAAAGGCTCGGAGGTTCAAAATTAACAAGTATGAAAAGGCTCGAACCAAGTGTTAAAAGTCTCGGAGAACACATGAAAAGGCTCGGAGGTTTAAAATTAACAAGTATGAAAAGGCTCGAACCAAGTATGAAAAGGCTCGAACCAAGTATTAAAAGGCTCGAACATAGTATCAAAATTCACACAACCATATTAAGGTTTACAAAAGACTCGGAGAACAACCAGCTTAAGGTTTTAAATTGAAAAAAAAGCTCGGGGGCGTTGCCCCCTAACCCCCTAACCCCCACGAGCTGACCGGGCAGCTCGACCACCGCGAGCTCAATGGGGAGCTCGACCCCCGAATGCGTCTGCGTAGTGCCACTAAACTAATGGAGGTCTGTTATGATGTTCAACATCCATTGGAGGTATGTTAAACAGACTTCTATGAAGAAGATGAAAGAATAAAATCTTAGAAAATTCCAAAGTAAGAAAATGTGTAAAGTAAGGGCATTTTTGTCCGTTCACCATAATAGGTGCTTTTTAAACTTAAGTTATTAAAGTGGTGACTTTCTTACAACATCAACTTAAAAAGGTGACATTTCTCACCATTTCCACTAATTCTAAAACTCCTTTTAGATCTTTTAATTCTTAAAATAAATTCAAACAATCAATATTATATTAAAAAAAATGTATTTTAACAAAATTATCAAAATAATGCCAACAGGGCGTAGCTCAATTGGTAGATAAACGAGTTTGGTGCTTGGACAAATGATTCCTAAGTTAGAGGATCGTTTAAGAAATAATCATCTTTAAATATAAGTTGATAGGTGTTTAGTAAATTGATTTTATAAATAATCAACTTTTTTTTTTTTAAACAAAGTAAGGAAAAAGTGTTTGGTAAACTTGATTAAATTATGTTAAAAGACTAAAATAAATATCTTATAATATACTCTTCTCTTTTATTTTTTATTTTTCATTTTCAACTACTTTTTACAAAATCATTTTTCTTTCCACATTTATTTTAAATTAATAAAAATTTTAAAAATCACATTTAAATAAAAAAAATTGAGCTGGGTTGACTCGTATCGAGTCAACTCGTTCCTTCTCCAATAGGGACTCATTGGCTCTCATCTGAAACTCAGCAACCTCCTCTATCAACCTCTTCGATTCCACCTCCATTTGCCGATCATCCATCGAGAGTGTGCTGCCAGCCTCTATTACATGGTCGTCGACCTCTTCTCTCGCCGACGAATTCTCGCCATTGAAATCATGACATTCTGCCGCGATTCGCAAAACCAATCGCAAAAACGGAGGAGGTTTCCTCCTCCTCCATTTTTGGAGAGTAAACGACATCTCTTTTTATTTTAGGCTATGGAGATAATCTTAGGCTATGTTTGGGATTACACTGTTTAAGAAATAATCTGCTTTTATCTTAACTTAAGAAATAACCATATTTAAATATAAGTTGATAGGTGTTTAGTAAATTGATTTTATAAATAATCAACTTTTTTAAAAAAAAAAAAAAAAAAGTAAGGAAAAGGTGTTTGGTAAACTTGATTAAATTATGTTAAAAGACTAAAATAAACATCTTATAATATACTCTGCTCTTTTATTTTTTATTTTTCATTTTCAACTACTTTTTACAAAATCATTTTTCTTTCCACATTTATTTTAAATTAATAAAAAATTTAAAAATCACATTTAAATTAAAAATAAATTTAAACTGGGTTGACTCGTATTGGTGTCAACTTGTTCCTTCTCCAATAGGGACTCATTGGCTCCCATATGAAACTCAACAACCTCCTCTGTCTACCTCTTCGATTCCACCTCCATTTGTCGATCATCCATCGAGAATGCGCCGCCAGCCTCTGTTACATTGTCATCAACCTCTTCTCTTGCTGACGAATTCTCACTATTGAAATCATGACATTCCGCCACGATTTGCAAAACCAGTCGCAAAAATGGAGGAGGTTTCCTCCTCATCCATTGTTGGAGAGTAAACGACCACTTTGGTGTCGAAGAGGCCGGTTACTCTCCGATGATGGACTCCTCCTCCATTTTCACGATGGAATCGTGATTTCAATCGTAAAATGGAGGAGGCATTTTTTCTCCTCCACTGCCGGATGACGGCCGACTTCCTTCGGCGACGTTTCGACGACTCAGATGTCACCAAAGGAAGCCGGCCGTCCTCTGGCCTCCGTCGTTGGTGGTGGCCACAGTGAGCAGTGGCCACCGTCGTACAAATCTTAAAAATGTTTTTTTAAAATATTATTAATTCAAAAAATATCACTATTAAATAAAAATGTATTATTGTCTTTATATTAAAATAGTAGGGGGTATTATAGACATTCCAAGAATAAGAAGCAAATTTCTCTAATAATTAGCTTCAAAAAGCAATCCACAACCAACTTCTCAAAAATTGATTATTGGAGAAACATATTATAAAATAAAGTGCTTTTGAATTAAAATAAGCCGCTCAAAACTTGAGAAATAAGTGATTATTTCTCAAGCAAAAGCAATCCCAAACATAGCCATGGGGTTGCTTAAACTTATGAAGTAATCACTTATTTCATAATCTAGAACCCATAAACTGTTTGGTAACACTCCATAATCTACTTATTTTATAATCTGCTCTTTCAATAATCAATTTTTAAGAAATTGGTAGAGGGGGTTGTTTTTTAAAGTTGATTATTGGAGAAGCTATTTCAATACTTGTGAAATTTCCATATTATCCTTATTATTTATATTAAAGACAACAATGCCCTTTAATGTATCAATTTTTTTATTTTATTTTTATAATATCTATCAAAATTATTATTATTTTCTTGCAAACCGTCAAAAGGTGACAATGGCCACCATCATCACCAGCAACAGTGGTAGGAGGATAACCTGCCTTCTTAGGTCACGTAAACCTTGTCGGAGGAAGCCAATTTCCTACGGCAATGGCCACTCAAATTTCACGATTCGTCCCTTGAATTCGATAGCACTATGAACTCAACCGCCACCGAATCTCCACTGTTGCCCCCCCGGTGTTGACTTCAAAAATGTCATCATCCTCACCGCCCTCATATGCACCCTTATATGCGTGCGAGGCCTCATCATGATGGCTTGGCTCCGTCGTCTCTTCCGCAGAAGCTGGTTTCGCTGGAGGAGATCTAACCTATTCCTTTGACGTCACCGGTGGATCTCGTCAAGAATTTCCGTTTCCATTAATGGAGCTTGAGTGAGTGAGTTGTCTTGGTATGGTTTGTATTGGAGAAAATAGAGTTGACTGAGTTTTTTATCGGGGAAAACCAAGTTGACTCGGAAGATTGTTTTTTTAAATAATTAATTAAAAAGGCTGGAAAATATGAAAAAAAAAAAAAAGTAAAAAATAATACTTGAATAAAATTTTACATTTTAACGATCATGTCCATTTTAAATTATTTTCCATAATCAATTAAAGCTTACCAAACATATTTGTTATACTTTTTTTTTTTTTTATTAAGTTGATTATGTATAACACCTACCAACTAATCTATGAAGTTGATTATTTCCTAAATACATCAATCCCAATCATAGCCTTTATTCAATTACTTAATTGACTTGCGTATTAGTATTATTAGCGTGCTACGTTTAATCATGTAATTTATACATCCGATACCGGCTACAACACTACAGAGTATAGAAATTCATTTTTTAAGAAAGAGAAAATCCACTTTTTTCTAAAGGTCTAACTATGGAAACGTGTTTTAAGAGCAAAACGACGACGTTTTAGTTTGCTTTATTAGCTAATCTTTAAAAGATTTTGACTTGTCATCAAACCAGCAAAACAAACACAGCTTTCACTTGAACTAACGTACATTTTTATTCTTTATTTCTCTCTTCTTTTAATATATATTTTTTTTTATGATTGTTCATGAAAAAAATAATTTAATGTGAATCATCTCTGTTTCTTCAAGCAATTCCTCTAGATGTTTTCGTTTTCAATTCCCAACCTGGAAAACCTCCACACACACACACACACACACACACAGAGCCTTGTTTTCTAAGTAAAAACCATTCAACCAACAACTTCATTGCATGACATTTCAACCATTTAGTCTTCTTATATTTCACAATTTTTATCTTTTTTTGAGATTGAACCCACTTGTGACTTGTCCCATTTTGATCTTTTGAGGCAAAATGAGGACTTTTTCTCTGTGGGTTGTGGCTGTTTTTGCTTTGTGGACTGCTGCTGCTGAGCAGAAAATAGAGAGGATTTCTGGTATATTCTAGCAACTTTTCCATTGTCTGTTCTGTTTTTTGTGTGGTATTATTTATTTATTGCTTCTGGGAACTTTAAAATAAATATACTTTTGGTTCTTGAAAGTTGCTTGATAGTCATTTGAAATGACTTCTTTGATTAATGAGCATGTGTGTGTGTGTACACAGGCAATTTCAATTTCCAATTTCTTATATTGAACTGACTTCAATTGCTGAGATTTTGGACATTCGGTGATTATTCAGTGCCATATTGTATGCTACATTGTGTCTTTGATATGCATAACGTATTGAATTGGAACAAACTCATTTATGTAATCATATACTATACTATCTTCGAAATCAAGATGATCGTCTAACGATTCTTCAAGTTGTAGTTTAATATGTAAAAACTTCAACTTGTGTATTGAAATTGTTCTAATGTGAGGTAGGAATGATCAGGAATGTTTATTCTATCACTAACTAGCCTGACTTTTATGCCCTGGACATTGTTGATTATTAAGCTGATTGACAATTCTAGGGCCTTGTTCTTAGTTCAAATTGAGACAAATTGCCATATAAAATTTCTGATTTCGCTTGGAAAAAGGACTGGTGTTGATACTTAAATTGTAGAGAGAACATGTTAAACAATCGAATAGTTGTGTCGGTTTATCTAGGCTTGTCAACTTCTTAAAGAATGTTTTCTATTGTTCAGCAATTGAAAATCATGTTTGACAAACTCAAGAAAATGGATTCCTCAACACATCTTCTGTTGGTGTGTTATTTTCCTGGTTAATGATTTGGTCAAATGCATTTTTCACAAGTTGTTGATCTTGTTCCTCATGTGAAAACCAACTTTGCTCCATTTAAAGTTGTTGGAAAAATGTAAATTCGAAAACTTGTTTGAGCAATTTGGGTCTGCTTTTTATGTCACAGGAAGTGCTGGTGATGTCTTGGATGATGATCCCGTAGGGAGGCTGAAAGTTTATATATATGAACTTCCTAGTAAGTACAACAAGAAACTCCTTCAAAAGGACCCCAGATGTCTCACACATATGTTTGCTGCTGAGATTTTCATGCATCGGTTCCTCTTATCCAGCCCTGTTCGAACCCTCAATCCTGAGGAAGCGGATTGGTTTTATACCCCAATATACCCTACTTGTGACCTTACACCAACTGGCTTGCCATTGCCCTTCAAATCTCCACGCATGATGAGAAGTTCCATACAGCTTATATCCGCAAACTGGCCTTATTGGAATCGAACAGAAGGAGCTGATCACTTCTTCGTTGTGCCCCATGACTTCGGTGCCTGCTTCCACTATCAGGTAAGATTCTTCACAACAGATGTATGTGTGTGTCCTGTGTGTTTAGCAATGCCGTTTTTGACAGGCTTGTGAATGATATATGTTTTAGTGTTCTGATTTTAATTTTCGGTGGATATTGTGTAGGAAGAGAAGGCAGTTGAAAGAGGGATCCTCCCACTACTCCAACGTGCTACGTTGGTTCAAACTTTCGGGCAACGCAACCATGTGTGCTTGAATGAGGGTTCTATCACAATTCCTCCATATGCTCCACCACAAAAGATGCAGGCTCACCATATTCCCCCAGACACTCCGCGATCAATCTTTGTCTACTTCCGTGGTTTGTTTTATGATGTGAATAATGATCCTGAGGGTGGTTACTATGCAAGGTATGTTTGTCTAGAACTTTTTAAGGTAGTTTAAACCAAAATTATATCAATCCCACTTTGTTGTCAATAAAATCTGGTTTGAAGTAATGTGGAGAATTCTGGCCTAACACGAAAAGTCTCCTTGAAAGAGTTTTGTGCATCTTAGGATTGTTGGTCACATCAGTCTTTGTTCGAGAATTCTGAAGCTTTGCATTTTTAGACGACCCTTATGTGAATTCCATACATTTGATATTAATTTGCTCTATGCATGGTTTTCTGACTGAAATTCGGTATCTAATCTGGTGTATGCCATTTCGTTGGGTTGAATTTGAGTCCTTTCTGACTACTTCTTTTGACCGACAGAGGTGCAAGGGCGGCTGTTTGGGAGAATTTTAAGAACAATCACCTCTTTGACATCTCCACTGATCATCCAAAAACATACTATGAAGACATGCAACGAGCTATATTCTGTTTGTGCCCACTGGGATGGGCACCATGGAGTCCAAGGCTAGTCGAAGCAGTGGTATTTGGTTGCATCCCTGTGATCATAGCCGATGACATTGTTTTACCCTTTGCTGATGCAATTCCATGGGAAGAAATCGGAGTTTTTGTAGCTGAGAAAGACGTTCCAAAGTTGGATACAATCCTTACATCTATACCAACAGAAGTAATTCTTAGGAAGCAAAGACTTCTAGCAAATCCTTCGATGAAACGAGCAATGTTGTTCCCGCAACCAGCACAGCCAGGGGATGCTTTCCATCAGATATTGAACGGTCTTGCTCGGAAATTGCCACACGACAAGACTACTTACTTGAAGCAAGGTGAAAAGGTTTTGAACTGGACATCAGGACCAGTGGGAGACTTGAAACCTTGGTAAAAACAAACAGAGAAGTGTCATGTTATCAATTGTATCAAGTTGAGATTGATGTTGGCCTTGTACCAAATTTTTTGGTTTTGTAGAGATGATTACATTATAGAAATATAAAATTTGGATTTCTCATTACAGCACCAATTCAATCAATTGAAACTCAAATTATAAGTGCACTTTTCAGTATTAATTAACATCAAAAATCTTAGATACGAACGTCTGCGAATTATTAATATTTAATATTTGGATGAAAATAGAGTACTTAAGGAAACATTCTTACTTAGAAAATCATCGAGATTTATCTGAAAATAAAAGACTGAAATCTACACATGACTTGGTAAGAAGAAAACTGGTTAAGCACACAAATTTGGAAGACTGCAAGATGGGTTGATCTTGATCTACAATTTTGACTTGTTGGTCAAGGTTGTTGATCATCAGACAATAATGTAATCGACGGTTGTGATTGTTAGGTACCAAACAACATGGTAGTACACAAATGGCAAGTGTGCAATAGCATTTTTTTTAATGATATAAAGTTGCAACTTGCTAACATCCAATGAATGAGCAGCATCTCTTGAACTATAATTATGGTCAGATTATGACTTACGAGGATTTTCACCAACTTTTAATATTCCAAAAAGGACAGCCCAATTTTAAGCAACTTTGCCCTCCACCTAAAATTTGACTTCACCTTCTCTATTTTATTTATTTATTTTTTTTTTGAAAGAACCTTCTCTATTTTTTTTTTAAACATTATATACCATACTTTCAACAAGGTACCACCTAACAGATTCTGGTAAGATAATACAATCCTAACGAGGATAAAATCTTCGGTGCACCGTGTGCACTAGTTGAGGGTTGCATCCGGTCACTGATAGTTTGACACATATATGTTAGGTAAAATAATAATAATAAGTTTGATGAGATGAAAGAGAAAGGAATAAAATAATGATGAAAAATATATATATAAAAACCAAACAAAAAAGCTGACACATACTTATATGTCAACATATTAGTGGCTGCGTGCAACACTCAGCTGATGCACCCGGTGCACTGAAGATTTTCTCTCTAAGGAGACCGTTCATGTATTATTCAATCTAGGTTTTGATAAAAAAAATTTGATCCATTTGATATTAGGTTTTAAATTTAAGAAAAAGAAAAGAAAAGAAAAAGTAAGTAAGAAGAGAAGATGCTTTTATTGTTTTACAAAAATAAGGATATTTTTGTAATCTCATTAATTTTAACATAAATATAGATGAGAATACAAAATTTTGAAATTCAAGAAAGGTTGTTTATTAAAAATGTAAAATTTGTAACTATTTATAATGAATCCAAATGAAACGACAACATTTACCGTTTGAAAGAAGAACAAGGATCTTGTATTGTACAAGGAGTAAAGATAATTAAGGCTAGTCATTGGTGTTTTATTTTTTTCCCGACATCATGACCAGATGAAGAGTACGATGGTATCTGTCTTGATTAAGTATTAAGAATGGTATTCAGATAACTACTCTCACAATTCAAGTGAGACGGATGGATCGATTTGAATAGCTAAAATCATATAAAGGCTAGTAAAATAGGCAGATATGAACTTTCAGTGGTAAGAAACTAGTTTGGTGAGACCAAATTTGTTGTGCAAATTGACATCTAGCTTAGAAACATAAAAACAACGACAATAATATTAAAAAACAAAAACAAAAAAACAAAAACAGATTTCAATTGTTTCCCAGTTTCAAAATTAAATTTTCAGATTGGCTGACAATAAATTGGGTTCACCTAAAAGTATAGTAAACTGTTTGTAAAATTGAAGCATTTGGTTTTGTATATACCAGACAAGCCTTAGAATATTGAAGGTGACATTGTTTATTTATCTGTTGTATTATTTGTTAAAAAGTGATTTATAATTATCGTATCAGTTTTCTTATTTATATGATAGTTACAAATCATTTATGATGAAATGTACAGAGTTACTCTCTTTGCATCGGATTGGATTAAGTTGAGTTGATTTGAATTGGATGATATGATATTGGTTTTTCCATTTCTATTTTAGGTAAAATCAATTATTCAATTTAATTTAATTCATTTAAGATTAAATTAAAATCGATTTATAATGAATTTAAATTTTAGAAATGGATTAATATTAGATTAAATTGAATTCAAGCAATTTCTTTTGACAAATACTTACAAAAATTTGTGAAATATACTAGAAATCTGATAATTATTGTTTATTTCATTAAAATTATAATAATTTAGAAATCCATTATTTAATCAATCCAAACCCACTTATGCATGAAATCAAAAGTTAAGTTCAAATTACAAAAAAATAAAATAAAAATAAAATAAAATTAAAACCCTTAATATAGAATTTTGTTACTCCTCCTCGGTCAATTCAAATCCAGTGTTTAAAAAGAGTCAAAGAATTTTAGAAAGAAACCTTTTAAAAAAATTAATAAAAAGAAAAAAAAGAATTTTTATTTTATTTTTAAAAATGGATGTTTATGAAAACTATTCTTAAAAATGAAAAATGCTGTAAAATTGATTTTTTTTTTTGTTTTAATAAAAAATAAAATAAAATAGAAACCACACTTGATTATTATTTTGGAAATAGGTGTAATTAAAAAGCGAAAAACGTCATTCTTTTTTAACCATATAAAATAGTTGTTGAAACTAATCACATTTTAACCACACATTTATTACAGTGCTTATGTGTCATCAAATTATGTGAGGTCAGGAAAAATATTAGATCAGTAGAAAATCTAAATTTTATAAATTTGTATATCACTTGAATCCATGATTTAATTTTTAATTTTTTTGAAATCAGTTAAAAGAACCCAAAAGGATTTATTGAAGCATATCCTCAAAAACAAATTGATGAATCAAACCAGGGAAATCATCGAGCCATAGTTTGTATAAACTAAAGGTGACCCCGGTTCGGTTTGGTTCCGGTTTCGGTTCCAAACCGTCGGTTTCGGTTTTGAGGCCACCTAAAACCGAAACCGAAACCGAAACCGGAAAAACCGGTTTGTTACCGGTTTCAAACCGCCGGTTTGGCAGTTTCAGTTTCGATTATGGTTTCAAAACCGACGGTTTGGGTACGGTTTCGGTTTCGGTTTCAGTTTTGGGCGGTTTTTCAAAAAAAAAAAAAAAAAGTGCCATGTGGCAACTTTTGATTAGTTGATTTTTTTATATTATTTTTTTTTAATAAACCGGCGGTTTAAACCGTCGGTTTTGGGCGGTTAAACCGTCGGTTTCGGACGATTTGGAGGAATCCCAAATCGAAACCGGAACCGGAACCGGAACCACCGGTTTCCAACCGGTTTCCAACCCGACGGTTTCGGTTCCGGTTTCGATTTTCGGTTTCGGTTTGGCCAATCCAGTTCCGGTTAAACCGCGGATAAAACCGACGGTTTAACCGAACCGTGGTCAGCTCTAGTATAAACAAGAAGAATAGATAGCCATAATAGTATATTCTTATTTTAAAAAGTACTTAAAAAAAAAAATATTAAAAAACGATTCGAATGTTTTCAGAAAACATAAAACTGTTTTAGAAAATGGATCCAACTACCCACTAGAAATTATAATAGGTTAAAAACAGAACCAAAACAGACACAAGTCTTTCTCAAATCTCAATATCTTCACCTGCCTTTTGGTGTCAACCAAACGCTGTCCTTCTCATCTTCCCAAATCTCAACACACACTTGCATTTGGATTGGGCTTTCATTCAAATTTCAAATTAATTTTTTATTTATTTATAAATATTACAATAGTTTAGGATATAGTGAGAGGGGAATAAAATCGAATCCACGACCTCTTAGTATAAACATGAAGAACATACCACTGGAATAACCTCATCTTGTTTTCTTGTTTTATAACATTATATCATGACTTTGTGACATTATTGAGTTTGAAATCTCCTAGAATTACATATTTTTCGTATGGATTCAAAACATTTTTTCATACGAAATTTCAATTATTTAACATCGTAGCATTACTTGGTGACATTATTAAATCCGAAATCTCGTATATAAATATATATTGTCAAAACATATGTATAACATTTTTTTCATACGAAATTCCAATTTGATATGGTAACAATATAGTGTGACTTGGTGACATTATTGAGTTCGAAATCTCCTAATACATATATTTATATATGTGTGCATATGTGTATACATACATATATATATATATATATATACTATACAGTCAAAACGAAAACCAATAAGCCTTTTCAATCTCTCCCTCTCTCTCTCTTTCTCGTTTGTATCGTATCGTGATCAAACACTGTAACAAAAAAAAAAAAAACCATCTTTTCTTCTTCTCTCAGCTTCCTCTCTTAACTCCTCACCTACCCTTTATTTATTTATTTTGTTGTTTGATCGGTTAGTGAGTCAAGTCTCTCCATGGCTACCGTCTCCAAGCTTTCGAATCCAAGCACAGCTGCTTTGTCTTCTTCATCTGTCAACACCAGATCGTCGTCCTCTTTGCCCAAAATCTTCATTGGGTTCCATTCCAAAACTGGGTCCACCTCCAAGTTTGCTTCTTCTCACCTGTCTCTACGAAACAACCATGCTTTGAGGACCCCTTTGATGTAAGTTTAAATCTTTCATTCTCTTTTTAATGTATTTGTATTGTTTTGTTCGTGATCTGGAATTTTTTTTCTGGGGTTTTGGTTTTGCTTTGAATCATTTGGTGCATGCAGATGTTTTGTTTTGATTCTTATGTATTTTTTTAGTTTAAGTTTGTTCTTGTTCTCTTCACACATGAAATCTAAACAAAACTCCAAAAATAATAACCTTTGTCTGTAAGTTGGTACTAATAAAATTACTGTAATTTGTTCATTTGTTAAGTGATTGTTCATGTAATTTGTTTGATCTTGTGTTCTAGTGAATTTCTCAAAAGGGTTTTTCAATCTTGGATATTGCTTGCTTGATCTTGGTGTTGCTCATTGTTAAATTATATGCCCTTGAATTTCATAGAGTACATTTGTACAATGTGGTCTTTAAATTATTATTGTTTGTCATTAAAGATTACACTGGACCACTCGGTGAATTTTGATGCTGAATTCAATTGTTTTACAGTGTCAAGTGTTCTGCACCTGGTGGAAATGGAAGTGCAGCAAAGAGAACAACTCTTCATGATCTTTACGAGCGAGAAGGACAGAGCCCTTGGTATGATAACCTCTGCCGGCCTGTGACTGATCTGCTTCCCTTGATTGCCAGCGGTGTAAGAGGTGTAACTAGCAATCCCGCGGTAATCACTTATGTCTCCTTCAATTTGTTCTTTTCGTTTTTGTTATCTCTTCTAATTAACACAAGTTATTAATATTTGATTAAGATGCAGCCACTAAGTCTGGAAAGAATTCTAAGTAACAAACTTACAAAAACATATCTAGAAATACTTCCTTCTCTGTATTATTTATGGTAGTCCTGATGCTGGTGTACTGAACTGTATAAAATTTACGATTGCAGATTTTCCAGAAAGCGATATCATCGTCAAATGCTTACAATGATCAATTCAGGTATTGTGAGTGATATAGCTTTAGAGTATAACAATGGTTGCTTTGTGATAACAAATTTAAATTGCATCGTTTGTTTGTGGTAGTAGACTGGTAACCTAGTGGCTGCCTAGGTGGGATAGACCATTTTCTAGAATGAACTACAAAAGTATGATGTCTTCAGGCCAGAAATGAGAAAACTAACACAAACTTTGAACCTTTTTTCGGAATTGTACTTGCTATAAACAGGCTTGATAAATGTGATAGTTGACATTTTGATGCAAAATAGAAACCTTAAGCAGTGAGGTTCTGCCTTTTGAGGCTTGAGATATAGAAATGATCTAAAATCTGTTAGTAACCATCAAGACCCAAAAGATTAAGCTGATAGAAAAGGGTCCAACAATAGTATTTAAACACTTTAACACACCCCCTCACGTCCAAGACCAAGGGTTCGTCACGTGGCTCGAGCCCAAACATAAACATACAACAAATTCATATAACAAATAACAAATTCAAACATAATCATGTGGGGTATTGGAACCCAGGACTCATTGGTATAACTAAGCATAACTAAGTTCTGATACTGTGTTAGTAACCATCAGAGCTTAGTTAAGCACTCTAACAAAATCACCATAGAAAAGAGGCGGAAATGAGAGGAAGAAGAAAAGAATTTGTTTTAGTCTGATTGGTACTGGAGGCTCTGGTTTTCGGAAGTTGGGTGGACTACTTTTGACTTCTGTTCAGAGATTTATTATTTTTTTAGCTGATCTTTTTAGTACTAATATAAATTTACTGGAATCTGCAGAGAACTTGTACAATCTGGAAACGACATTGAAGCTGCGTATTGGGAACTCGTGATTAAGGACATTCAAGATGCATGCAAACTTTTTGAATCAATCTATGATGAAACTGATGGTGGCGATGGCTATGTGTCCGTTGAAGTTTCTCCCAGACTTGCTGATGATACTAACGGCACTGTGGAGGCAGCAAAATGGCTTCATAAAGTGGTCAATCGCCCCAATGTGTACATTAAGATCCCTGCCACAGCTCCCTGCATTCCTTCTATTAAGGAAGTTATTTCTAATGGCATAAGTGTCAATGTGACTGTAAGTTCATTACGTGCATCTTTTTTTCTTGGACTATATAATCAAATAATCAATAATATCGTAGGAATCATCTTGATATTTGTTATCCTGTTCTTGTGTGTTTTGCTATCTTCTTGACTGACTGTCTTGACGGTGCAATATGTGTTATTAAATCACATTTCCTCTTTAATAATCTCTGATGCTCAATTTCTGCTGTGGGTATGTACAGCTCATATTCTCCATTGCTAGATATGAAGCAGTCATTGATGCTTACTTGGATGGCCTTGAGGCTTCTGGGCTTAGCGATCTCTCCAGAGTCACAAGTGTTGCATCCTTCTTTGTTAGTCGAGTAGACACCCTCATTGACAAGATGCTCGAAAAGATTGGAACCCCAGAAGCCCTTGATCTCCGGGGAAAGGTAACGTAGTTTCAGTTTTGTGTTGTTATCTTAGAAGCTCAGAATGTCAAGTTGTGCTCATGGCATGTTTTAACTGTTTTAGGCTGCGGTAGCTCAAGCGGCTCTCGCTTACAAGCTTTACCAGAAGAAGTTCTCCGGTCCAAGATGGGAGGCTCTCGTGAAGAAAGGTGCAAAGAAGCAGAGGCTTCTATGGGCCTCAACCAGTGTGAAGAACCCAGCCTACCCCGACACTTTATACGTTGCTCCACTCATCGGACCTGATACGGTTAGCCATCCAAAAATCTTAAATACCCTTTTTTTTTTGAAAGAAGAGATTAACATTTTCTAATTTCTAATATTAATTTGCATTTCCCTTGCTGCAGGTTTCAACCATGCCCGACCAAGCTCTCCAAGCATTTGTGGATCACGGTACCGTTTCAAGGACAATTGACTCGAACGTGTCTGAAGCTGAAGGAATTTACAGCGCACTTGAGAAGCTGGGAATCGACTGGACCTATGTGGGCAATCAACTGGAAGTGGAAGGTGTAGATTCATTCAAGAAGAGCTTTGACAGTCTGCTTGATACCTTGCAAGAGAAGGCAAACTCTCTTAATCTGGTTAGCCTGTAATAAGCACTTTGTGTGATTTGTTTGCTTAATTTTTGCTTTGTGACTTGTGAGTACAATAAAACCAAGTGGGTTCTGTATCCTGCTTTTAATTTGTAAGACAAGATTATTGTTATGTATTATAAAGTTGGGTTAGTTTCAGCTTCTACAGTTTTATTCAAGATTTTCAGTATTTGCTTTTATCGTCTTTTTTTTTTCTCTATTATTGTTAAAGGTTGTGATTGAACCTTTTGAAATTAAGGAGAAAAACTTCAATGGAATGGGACGGACTTATGATGTCATTCCTGGTCCGTCTAATCACTTGATTCTTAATTCATGTTGTGAGATTTTATTGGATAGACATACGAAGTTACAGATTTGAGCTGGGACCATGTTGTGAGATTTTATTGGATAGACATACGAAGTTACAGATTTGAGCTGGGACCAGGACCGAATCAGGCTTGGCATTTTCATTAATACTGGGACCTAGACGGCTAGACCTAGACACCAGTTTGCCAGTATACTCGGTTCTAGACTGGAACTCAATCCCATTGCAAGTGTAAAACAAGTTGGGTTGGGTCGACTAAACCCGATCTGTTTTCTGCTATGCGACTAAGGGTCGGGTGCGAGCTTTTTATCAAGCCTGACGTTGTTCAGAGTGGGCTTGCCGGTGCAGGCTCCGGCGGTCTGCTAGGCTTCTGAAAATTTGTATGCACGATGTACATCCTTAAAAACTTTATAATAATTATATCTTGTAAATACATTCATGTTACTATAAATTATAAATTAATTAATTTAAAAAAAATAATTGGGAGGGGGCCACACCTCTTAAGAGGAGGCAGTGGCCCTAGGGATGATAACGGGGTGGGGTGGCCCTCTCCGCACCCTGCCCCATTTATTTTTTTAAAACCCACACCCTTATAAAACCCCTCAATAGATAGAGCGGGGCAGGGTATGCTTTCTCCATCCCCACCCTATTTACCCCATTTAACTCATTTATCTAAATTTATTTATTAAAATAATAAATATATATCCCAATGAATACAATATAATATATAAAGTAATTCCAAAAAACTATTAAAAATCATCTCATAAATATAAATCTCAAAACTAAATAAGTAAATTCTATCGTTTTAAAATATTAACATTGAACTAAATAATAAAATAAATAAATATTATATTTTAAGAGGGGCGGAGCGGGGATTATAAAACCCATCCCCGCCCCACACCCATTGCGGGTTTTATTATCTATCACCATCCTCGCCCTATTCCCACCAAATTGAAACCTATCCCACCCCATATAGGAATTGGTGATAATTTATAATATATTTTGATTAAAATGTTAATAATTTAATTTGAGGATTGTAGTTTAAGCTAGACCCACCCGATCATAGGACTCGGACACCTCCAGAACCAGAAGACTCCAAAATCAAAATATCCATAGAGAAATGTTATATTTCACAAAACGCTGGGGACTAAAATGAAATTTGATAAGTGGAGTGTACTCTATAGAGAGCTGGAGGGGCTCTAACAAAATCTGAGGCCGTTATCTTCCCGCGAAACCACTTGCTCTCTCTTCTCTCTGTCTTCGTCTCCGACAATAAAGAGCATCAATGGCTTCAATTTCAGCTCTTGGACAGTCTCTCACATTTTCTTCGGTTATCACAGCTTCAACTCCGGTAAGCTGCTGTTTCAATCTTTGTTTTCTAATCATCCAATTATAAAGTTTTGATTTTTATTTATTTTTTGGTTGTTTTCAGAAGTGGAAAAGACCCTTGTCTCCCCAGTCTCTCCACCACCACCACCACCACCCACCTGGGTCCTCCGGTTCCGTTTCGTCCGGTTAGTGTAAATTATTTGATCATGTCTTGCAACTGGAAGATGTTTTTTATTTTTTTTTATTTTTTATATTGCTGAAAGCTCTTTTAGATAGTTAAGAAGCACTTGTGAGTATTCTTGAAAAATGTACTTTTTGTATAAGAAAACATAGTTTTATTCAATATAAAAAAAAAAGGGTGCTAAAAGCACTTTTAAATAGTTATAAATGCTATTCGATTTATTTTTACTGGTAGTGTTTGGCTGGAAATAAATTAAATTGATTTTTAGGATTAAAATGCAATTGTGGGATTTGATTTTGGAGAAACTATTAGTGCATACTTTTCTTGAAAGTTGTTATTTTAATTTGTGGATGAGAAAAATCTTTTAAGTGCTTTCTACAAAATTGCTCTAAAATGTACCTCAAGTATTGGACTGTTGTTGAAGAATTATTTGCTTTGATTGATATATGGAGATTTGGCTTTTATAGGTGAAAGTAGCCCCTCAAATAATGGGCAAGACATTGAGCGAAGAAGAGTGTTGATATCGTCCATTGGGTTATTGGCTGGAGCTTTTTGGAATGCTTCAATGGATGGAGTGGCCGCAGCAGCTGATTTCACTGATAGTAACTTCCTGTTGTCCCATTTGTTATTGTTAATGCCGTTCATTTCTGTGTTTCTGACATGACTCATGTTTTTGTATATGCATACGTGCATTCTGTAATTTTTAGTAGGAGATATATCATAAATTCATAGGTTAAGCAATCATGATGCATTTGAATATGTTCTTGCTTCACAGCGTGTTTAGTCGCTTTTGAAATTTGAAGTTCTTATTCAATAAAAAAAATAAAAAAAATTCGAAGGCTCCTGAGGGATATGATATGATTTAAGATGATGGTGTATTACCTTGAGTCTGTTTTAGTATACTACTTACTCCTTTAAGATTATAAAAGACTGAGCTACCTGATTCGTGGTATTGTCTATAATACATGTCTTTGATGTTCTTGATTTTGCATCTTCAGTGTTTCAATATGCTTATCATGGGGAAACATAGTTGATTCAAGGGTAACTGCTTTAACATATCACTTGCTTCTTATGGTACATTCTGTTTTGTGTGAACTATAGAGTAAATACAAATTTGTAGAGAATCAGTGATCAATGTTTGAGACATATTGTAGTTGCAAGAACTTTCTGTTGAGACTATATTTGGAAATACAGTGCCAGCACTTAGGGGAAAGGATTATGGCAAGACAAAAATGCGGTATCCAGACTACACAGAAACAGAATCAGGTCTTCAATATAAGGTCACTCATCGGAAACTACATCTCCTTTCTTGTTACTTACACAAGCATATGTGGTTTGATTATTAGTTTTAATTTCGAATTCCAAAAGAATGCAGGACCTGCGGCCAGGATTCGGCCCAACACCAAAGATGGGACAGACAGTTGTGGTAAGGCAACATCATGTCTATACATGGCCTTACAAGTAATGTAAATATTAGTACATTCGGCAAACTTAATAAGAATATTTCTTTTTCTCCATATACTTTTCACTTAATAAGAATATTTCTTTTTTAGAACAAAAAGTGATTCATATAAGAAAGAAGCAAAAAGAGCTTGTGTTGTTTTAATAAAGCTTAACATATCTTTCCAAATAGCAAACCTGCCTCACTGTAGACCTTAAATAGAAATTTTAGAGAGAATATTTTAAAAAATAAAAAATAAAAATTTGGCCCTGCAATTTGAGTTACAATTTTAACAAGTTCATTTTTTAAGACACTATAGGACGTGAATTTCAGAATCCAGATTTCTCTTAAACTTTTGTTTATCAAATTTGAAAGTTGGAAGTCATGCAACAAGTTTCTTAACTATGAATATGTTTTAGGTTGATTGGGATGGCTACACCATAGGATACTATGGTCGCATATTTGAAGCTCGAAACAAGACGAAAGGTGGTTCGTTTGAGGTATGGGAAGCATCTTTCTTTTCCGTTAAACATTGTCTTATAAACATTTAATTATACACAAAATTTTATGTGGTTTTGCAATTTGCAGGGTGATGATAAGGAATTCTTCAAATTTAGACTAGGATCTCGAGAGGTCAGAAACTTATTTCCTATCTGAAAGATTAAAGACTGTTATCTTATAGCTTATATAGGATGGAATAGAGAATGCACTTTCAACGTCTTTTTGTTCTAGCTAAACTGTCTTTGAAGTTTTTCTTCTTGGTTCACATCCAATCTTCTCTGCGGTCTGGCATGTTAGGAAAGAATTTTTTACCTTTTTATATATATTTTTTCAACTTTTGAGATTACGTCAGAACATACTTTGAATTTTCAAAGTGAAGCTACAGAATTGCAATTTAAATAGACGTGAAGGACGATTTGGTCCTTTAATTGTATTATATGATTCACTTGCTTCCCTAGCATGATACTGATGTTCGAAATAGAGGCTTCTGATGGAGCTGTCTGGTTATTGAGTTTCAGGTAATTCCAGCTTTTGAGGAAGCTGTTTCGGGCATGACTCTAGGTGGCATTAGAAGGTGCTGCATCTGCTTCTCTGAAACATTTAGCCGTTGCTACATATGAAGCAATACATGAAATTGTTCAATCAGTAACCTACCAGAAACATTAGACATGACAAATATATAAACTCACTTTATCACACATTTAGATCGCTTCACATATAACTTAACTTTGTTTAACATTTATTTTAGCTGTATGTCTGCATGTCACGTTCCTTTATGTTAGTTTCTTACATCTCCACTGACCATTATGCATCATCTGGACTAACCAGTGTAAAGGCCATAAAGATAAATGCTAGACCAGTCCATTTGAAATGTTATCACAGTTTCTAGTCAATCGTAGCTCAGTAAATTAGTGCAATTTTATGATCTAAATAGTCTTCGGGGAACTTTTTGAACTTCTGAGGTTAAGACTGCAAGATTTATAATACTCTCTTCTCTTGATCTTGACTAGAACGTAAATAATGGTTCGTGCACTGTACTTCTATGCATGCATATTGTGAGCAAATTTGAAATTTTACTTCACAGTGATGCAGGATCATAGTGCCCCCAGAACTGGGATATCCTGAGAATGACTACAACAAAAGTGGACCGAAACCAACTACATTTTCGGTAATAAACAAGCCCTTTCTCTCTCTCTCTGTCTCTCTGTCTCTCTGTCTCTCTCTCGTATTGCAATCATGTAAACTTTTACAAAGGATTTACATTACTTTACTGTGTTTGACAGGGCCAGCGAGCCTTAGACTTTGTGCTGAGGAACCAGGGGCTAATAGACAAGACTCTGCTTTTTGATATCGAGCTCGTCAAAATTGTGCCAAGCTGATCATCCTTTAACTTCAACACGCTTCATTGACACTATCTGAACATTGAGAATAGTTTTATGCAATCCATGGAGCTGGGAAATAATTACATATCAAGAGAGCCGATTTGTAAATCATCACACCATTTGGGGAATGTCAAGTGTTTAAAAGTTTATGCATCAATTCAGAGAGCTGTTCTGTTGTAATTTTTTTTACTGTTGAGGTAAAATATTGTACAAGAGCAAATGCGTTTTTATGGGTCCCGTTAAGGTGTTCCCGAACATAAACAGCTATATTTATGCAAGTAGTTATATAATGTTACATAGTAGTTTTTCTCTCATAGACATACATTATAAGTATATTTATAGCATATTAATATTTATCACCACACTTTTACTATGTAAACAATATAACATTAATCATAATATTGCAAAATATAAAATTTCACGGTCTCTAGAGATACCTAGAGATATTTGAAATTAAACAATGAAGGACTAACATAGTAACATGTCTAATTTTCCAAACCATACATTCAAGTATTCAACTGAGGTGACAATTTTATCAAAACTATAGAGATATTTGAAATTAACTAAACAGACTTTATTACTATTATTATTATTTTTTAGAAATATTACAATAACTAGTTTTCCAACCTGAGCGATTTGTATTAAAAACTGCTTGCAAAACATTGTGTTGTTTATACTGAAATTTTTGATGCAAATATGTTTAAATATAATGAACATATAGTTTTACCTTTAGTTACCAAGTATTCAATGGTAATTTGATTTCATTTATGTCTTTTGAAATTACCGAATATTCAATAGTAATCTTATTTCAAATTTTAGAAAGAAAATAAAATAAAAATAAAAACCTTCTAAGACACGACGTCGTGCCACTCGCATCCACCACAAGAAATAACCTTAATGGTTTTTTTTTACTTTCCAGGCTTGATTCTCATTTAGTCGGTGTATCCCAATTTTAAAGGATTATATCTATATAATTATAAGAATACTTCATATTATCATATTATATAGATAATTAACGATATTAAATAAAGATTCATTCTGTAATATAATATAATATAAATTTGATGTGATATATATATCATTTTTATAAGCATTAAATTATATATTATAATTAATAGGGACTTTTCATATTATATGACTAATTAACGATATTAAATATGACACTTCATATTATATAACGGAGAATTAATGGACCAAAGCTGCTAAGGAATTTAAGGCCAAAGCTCATAAAATTATTGATAAATAAATATTATATATAATTTAAAAAGCAATTCCGTGTATATAAAGTCATCACAACACGAAAAATAAAAATAAAAAATAAATAAATCCTTGAAACTAAATCATCACGACAGTAGGGACAATATGCAATTGCCATTGTATGATAACATTTACTTTCAAATATTATCATTAAAAAAAAAAAAAACATTTACAGCCAAATATTAAAAATTTTAGATATTAATCCATCAACAATATCCCTAGAACTGTAGGCACTGCTCCTGGTTTTGGCATCTTGGAGACTGGATGATGTAACTAGGAAAAGTGGAGACTCAAATTGGTTTAATTTGGACCCCAACAACTCCTACATGAATTTCCTGAGAGACTTTTCTTTTCAGCTCAATAATTTACAAAGATTATTTGATACCATAAGATGAATTCACGGTATACAGAAAATGAAAAGTTCAATTCCATGGCAATCATTGACAATGAGAAATGCTTCATCTTGCTTTATTATTATTATTATTATTATTATTAAGTAGTTATATAGAAATGGAAATAAAAATGAATATATATATATATATAATTTAATACCGAAGCTCTCTCACGGCGACATGTGGCACCGAGAAACTCTATTATTATATATACTAGTGTGTAACCCGTGCGATGCGCAGGTTTTATTAAAATTATATATTTAAAATACGTTGGGTAATATAATTTTGG
The DNA here is from genome assembly GCA_954870605.1 of Acer campestre. Lineage (NCBI taxonomy): Eukaryota > Viridiplantae > Streptophyta > Magnoliopsida > Sapindales > Sapindaceae > Acer > Acer campestre. The sequence goes on from OX940808.1 coordinate 16,581,141, forward strand.
ATACCCAAAGTGCTTCATATTCTTAGAGAATTTTTGGATAGAAAACGTGACGTGTCGGGTTTAGTTATTATATAATTTTGATATTTTTTTTAGGGAATTCTTTTGAAAGGAATTAATTTTTTTCATTATACACAAAGTAGAAAATTAATTAATATAGCAAGTTACATTTTTACACTTACGAAAAGATTTATTAGGAAAATTTCATTCTAAAGTTCCATTCAAGTCAAAGTTGGATTGTTGGCAATTATGAACCTACATTTTTATTTTTATTTTAAATTATGAGTCGTTTAAATCGACAACTTATACACGAAGCATATATATTACATAATATTGAATACAGATGCAATGCACGGATTTTGTTAAAAAAAAGAAACGAAAAGATTATCGTGTTTTTGGGTGAAACAGTTTCTTTCAAAAAATTACAATTCTAACATTACAATATATATATATATATATTCTTTTAATTGGTAGTCAATTTGACATTTACAAAGCTGCAATGAGATACCACATCGTTTCAAACGAAATTTTACAATAACATTTTTCTAGTTTTGAACTGGTATGTAATTGATTCAATTATGGAAACATGTATAGTCATTGCTTCGGTCAATACCCAATCCTTTTTCCTTCGATATGAAAGGAATAGTTAGTTAATTTATGAGGAAGAAGCCTCGGTAAGAATTTAATTTCACCCTCTATTTTAATTTTATTGTATGAATGCAATATTTCTTAAGAGACAACAATGATAAGAAATATATATGTTTTGGGTTTGAAATCACATTGTTAAATTAATTTATTCACTTAAAATTATATTGTCTCTGGAAAATATATATTTCCAAGAGAAGTTGAAGACCTTACAAATGTTGATATTCATTTTCATATAGATACAATTAATGTTCAAAATGGATGCAAAATGCAAATTCCTACTCAAGCCATTGACATTATTGAAAAACCCAACCAAGTCCTGCATATATGCTGGTCACACTCAAACAATATTGAACCAATTATGACTCAAAACATCCATAAAATAGTTCATATAAAGAGGTGCATCTCTATTAAGGCAAGTATTTGAGTATTTGTCATCTAAATGGATCAGGAAAAACCATTTTCCTATTAATAACATGTGATTAACGATGATTCTATGCTGGTTTTTCTTTAAAAATTGTATTACATTTTTTGGTTTCCCAATAACCATAGAAGTTGAATATACAGTACATAGTAATATAAACTTCAAATACCATGACCAAAAATCAACCTCACAGCCTATGTAGATCCTTGAAGTTTAAGTCAACAGATAATTTTACATCAATATCCCATAAATATAAATAGGGAGGGAAAGATTAAAGATAGAAAAAGGTTATAACAGGTACTTACTCTGATGAAACCTTTCCAAAAAAAGGCACCTACTCATTGAGAAGAATAGATATTGTTTCAAATAAAAAACCCGAATGTTGCTTTCCTCTAGATTGTATTCTTTTTTTTTTTTTTTTTTTTGGGTAAACTGGGCTTTGAAAATGTGAAGAAATAAAGAAGCCGTCTGCAAAAAAAAAAAAAAAAAAAAGATTAAAAACATGAAATAATAAAGTGATGACACACACATATATATGTATATATATATATATATATAAATTATCATTGGTCTGATGTTAGACACAAAAGAAACAAAAGAATATCTAAAACACGGATTTGATCATATAACTATCATGCATCACGAAAAAAGAACAATTCATATCATCACAATTCACAAATTCAAAGAAGGAAAGTGCAGATACAAATCATAACAAACATTGTATTGTCTTTAAACTAAACCAGGTCCACATAGATACAATATATAGCCAAAGCTGGTTTTTTGATAAAAAAATGTATATTAATGGGTTGCCAACCTTTGAACTCCTTGAGTAATGGATAGGTTTGAATATCAATGGATTGCCATCCTTTGAATTCTCATTATTCAATTATAATAATTATTAACTTTTAGCCATTACTGATGCTTTTTTTTTTCCTTAAGATACATGTATTTTTATTGAAATATGAAGAGTTTACATTTGAAGAATATAACTCTCTTTGATTTCAATTCAATGGTTTCAATAAATTATCTTATAACTAATTAATAGTAATTAGTTATTGAGAAAATCATCTTGCTTTGTTATTGTTGTTATTATTATTATTATTATATAGAAATAGAAATAGAAATAGAAATAGAAATGAATATATGGATTTTAATATATATAAATAGAAAAAGGCTATTATTATATAGAGATATATGATATATGATATGAAAAAAAAAAAGAAAAAAAAAATTTAATAGCATTTATGATTGCCACTCCACATCAAAAGTAGAAAAAAGTCTATTATTATTATTATTATTATATGATATATTAAAAAAAATTAAAAAAAAAAAATTAACAACATTTATGATTGCCATGTGTAACATTTAAGAATATTTCTTTATTTTATTTTTTGAAGAAAGGAAAAATGCATTTAATAATATAAGATATTAGGAATATATGATTATATTTAATTCCAAAGCCTTCATATGACGACATGTGGCACTGTGAAACTCTATTATATATATATATATGATTCCGGATTTTGGGGAGGGTGACTGATTTAAACCCATAACCTTATGGTGTAAGTATGAGCAGGGCCAGCCTTGACTTTTTAGAGGTTTGTGGCAAATTTTTAAAATGGACCTATTGTTCATATCAATAGGTTTTATTATTATTATTATTATTATTATTATTATTATTTTTTAAATATATATATCACTAATGCTAGACCACTAAAAAATTTAGTCCAAATTTCAACCAAAATGATGTGGCAAATGGTTTTTTCATTAACCACATCATCCCATGTTGTGTGTGGTGGTGACAATTCACTTGCCACATCATTTGGGTTAAAATTAGGGTTAATTATTTGAGTTGTATATCATTACTCTCTCTCTATATATAATATGTTTCCATATTTTTAGTCTGAAAATGATAATTTCATTAAAGATAAAATAATATCATATGATACAAATAAATGTCTCATATAACTCAAGTAAAATTGCTGGGGCCAAGGGAGAAATTTAGCAGGTATGCAGGGTATTGTTTCGAAAATCAGTCAATGTACTAGCTTTTTGAGTAAGTGGAATCTAGCCAATTGTCGGAGTTTGAGTAAAGATATTCAAGAGAAGAAAAAAGAATTAGAAGTCGCTACCAGTGAAATCAGGGGGGGTTCTTAGCAGAAAATTAGGGAAATCGAGGGGTAGCTGGATAAGCTTCTTCACTGTGACGAAATCTATTGGAAGCAAAGGGCTCCTGCTGAGTGGCTGAAAGAGGGGGACCGGAATATGAGATATTTCCATCTTAAAGCCTCGGAAAGAAAATCTCGTAATAGGATTCATGGGCTGTTTGATAGTAATGATGTGTGGCAGACTGATCTTAGTGCTTTAACAGATGTTACTGTTCATTATTTCTCCGAGTTATTTCAGTCTTCCCACCCTTCAGATCGTCTGATGAACTAGGTTTTAAACAAGGTTAGTGCATGCTTGTCTACTCTTAATTCTTCTCTTCTTGACCATCCATTCACAGCTGAGGAGGTTCGGTTAGCAGTTTTCGATATTGGCCCGATAAAGGCCCTTGGTCCTCATGGCCTACCAGGGTCGTTCTATCAGAAATTCTGGAATATGGTGGGTTCCTCTGTGTCAACTGAATGTTTGCGGTGTCTGAATGATGAGGTGTCGTTGGAAGCTGTCAATAAAATCCTTGTGGTCCTTATTCCGAAAACAAAGAACCCAAAAAAGATTTCCGATTTTCGGCCAATTAGCTTATGTAACGTCATTTACAAAATAGTTGCAAAGGCTCTAGCAAATCGCCTTCGGTTGGTCCTTGATGAGGTGATTTCAGATTCCCAGAGTGCGTTCATTCCTGGCAGATTGATTATGGACAATGCAGTGATTGGATTTGAGTGTCTTCATGCCATACGGAATAGAAAGCGAAAAGTCAGGTCATTTGCCCTGAAGCTTGATATATCCAAGGCCTATGACCATGTCGAATGGGGTTTTTTAGCGCAGATGATGAGCAGGCTTGGTTTCTCTGACAGTTGGGTGTCGAAAGTGATGAATTGCGTCTCAACTGTTTCTTTTTCCTTTGCTATTAATGGAGAGGTTTGCGGTTCCCTGAAGCCTTCGAGGGGTCTCCGCCAGGGGGATCCATTGTCCCCGTATCTCTTTTTACTGCGTGCTGAAGGGCTTTCTTGTGTTATTAATTCTGCTGTCTAGGAATCTCGCTTGGCTAGTTTTCAGTGTCGAAAGCTCGGTCGAGTAATTTCCCATCTGTTCTTCGTAGATGACAGCCTCCTATTTTCAAAGGCTACGGATAGAGAGTGTGGGGTTACTAGGTGCCTTCTTGATTGCTATACTGCTGCTTTAGGGCAAATTATTAACTATGATAAGTCGGCAATTTGCTTTAGTAAGTCCATTGACTGGGTGGAAGGGGACCGTTTAGCTGCTATTCTTGGGGTCAGACATGTGCATTTCCACGAGAGGTATTTGGGGCTTCCAAGCTTAAACTGCAAGAATAAACGGTAGCTGTTCAATGGTATCAAAGATTGGGTGTGGGCAAAAATTAAAGGTTGGAAGGGTAAGCTGCTTTCTATAGGTGGTAAAGAGATTCTTCTAAAGGCGGTCATACAAGCAATTCTGACTTAAATGATGGGTTTGTTTCGGCTTCCGAAATTGCTCATTCGGGATCTTCATAATATCTGTAATCGCTTTTGGTGGGGAGGCTCTGAGGAGTGCTCTAAAATTCATTGGTGTTCTTGGCGGAAGATGTGTACTAATAAGGAAGCTGGGGGTTTGGGGTTTCGTGATTTGAAAACTTTTAACAGGGCTCTCCTTGCGAAGCATTGCTGGAGACTTATTAGAAAGCCCAATTCCTTGGCTGGAAGAGTGCTCAAGAGTTGTTACTTTTTCGATTCTTCGTTTTTGGAGGCGAATCCGAAGTCTAAAGGCTCGCTAATTGGGCAGGGGTTAGTTTGGGGTCGGGGGATTATTACTATGGGGTCCCGTAGGAGGATTGGCAAGGGGGACTCTGTAAATGTCTATAGGGATCGGTGGGTTCCTAGACCGTCAACGTTCAAAATTATTTCCCTTATGAAGTTGCATGCAAACTCAACGGTTGATTGTCTGAAGTCTGGTTCGGGTCACTGGAATAGAAATTTGTTGTTGAATAATTTTGTGCAGGATGATATTGATTTAATTCTTTTCATCCCTCCCTCTCACACAAGACCCTCTCTTATGGCACTTTGAGCAGAATGAGGAGTATTCGGTGCGGAGTGGATATCGGGTGGGTTGGGATTCTTCTGAACTGGGTAGGCCGTGTGCTTCTAAAGTGGAAGGGGTTGATTTATGGTGGAAGGCTTTGTGGAGGCTTCATATTCCTCCCAAGATTAAGATGTTCCTTTGGAGAGCTAGTCACCATAGACTCCCTACCATGGTTTATCTTGCCAAACGTGGGGTTCCTACAAATCCTTCCTGTCCTCGCTGCCGTCGTTCCCCGGAGACTATGTTCCATGCTTTATGGGGCTGCCGTGGGTTGTCAAATGTTAGATATGATTGTTCCTTTGCTAAAGGTATTCCGCCTTTTGCTGATATGCACTTCCATGATTTTATGTTTATGTGTTTACGGTGTTTACATTCCAATTCCCTAGAGTTGTTCCATGTTATCTTGTGGCGTATTTGGTTTTGTCGAAACCAGCTGGTGAATAATTTGGCTGAGCAGGATGTTGGGTCTGTGGCTAGCTGGGCTTGTGATTTTATTGTTGAATGGAATTCTGCAAGTCTGGGGAGTAAGCCTTCTACGCCGATTGTCGCTAAGGATCTTGTTAAGTGGAAGGCGCTAGAAGCGAGTTTTTTCAAGATTAACACGAATGCTTCTACTGACTATCTGAGATGAAGGATTGGTATAAGTGTTATTATTCGTGACAACTTTGGTGGAGTTAGTTTTGCTGCTGTTCAGAACTGGAAGGCTACTTTCTCTCCCCTTGTTGCTGAAGCTATGGCTGTTAAATTGGGTGTTATTTTGGCTTTGGAAACTGGTACTGTGCCTTTTCAAATAGAAACTGATCCCTTTCAAATGGCCAATATGCTTAACAAAGGTGTTTCCACCTTTGCTGATGTGGGAACTATCATTCATGAGATTTTGTTTCTTATTGAAGACCTTCCTTGCTGGTCTATCTACCATGTCCCTAGGGATGGTAATGTGGCGGCTCACATCCTTGCGAAAATGGCTCTCTCGGTGGCTTCGGATATTCGTTGGGTGAATACTTGTCCTCCTTGTGTGGAGAATTGTGTTTCTTTGGAAGTTTCCTTTTAGTTTGTTCTTGTTTGTTTTCCTCTCAATATATATATATATATATAACTCAAGTAAAATTTCTCATGTAGAAAGCTAAGTGCATGAGAGAGAAAGTGAAAAGAGATGTGTTTGGACTTTTGGTGGCCGTAGAAAAATTAAAAAAAGATGAAACCCTAAATTTTAGGTAATTTGTTTGAATAAAAAACAAAAATTTAATTGGGCTTTAAAAAATAAAAAGAATGTTTGGACTATGCCAATTGAACGTGCCCAATTTTAATTGAGTGTCGATATGTGTACCATTGATAAATTGTATGTGCACCCTTTTTTGCATATACACCCTATTAAAAATTTTAAAATGTTCTAATTTGTAAACGCACCCCACATATTACAAAATATGTCATTTCTCTTCATTTTTGATAAATATTATACATCAATGAGTTATAAAATAGTTAAATAAAAATTGAAAAAATAAATAATAATACTCGTATAGAGATACGAGGAGCTAGCCTGACCTAAAATAAAAAACCTAGAGATGGAGGTTTTTTATTTTATTTTTTTCCTTATATTTCTTTTCTTTTATTCTTTCTTTAGAAGCATTATTCTACAATTCTTTTACTTTTATTTTCTATCTATACAATTTTAGTTAGTACAAGAGAATTAGTCCATCCATGAAATTAATTGAATTTGTTTATATGTTTAAATTTCTGATCATTTTTTTTAATATTAGTTTAGTATTTTAATTAATTCAATTATTTTCCCATCTTAATTTTTTTATAATAGTTAGTTAATATTTATAATTTTAAATAATCACGATTTAAATCTTAATCGATAACAAAACAGTAATTTAATCAAAAAAGGTATTATTTTTATTTGTGTAACTAATTATAATATTAAATATTTTATTAAAATGATGACCAGGTTATTTTTATATTAATCATTTTAATAATTTTATTTAAAGGTAATGTTAGAATTTTAAAAATATGATGATTTGAGGTGTACATACAAATTTTTAGGGGTGCAAATATTGTCACTCTTTCAATTTTTCTGTTTTTTCTAAGTTTTTAGGCTTTTTTTAAACAAACGATTGGTTTTTTTTTTTTTTTTGGGTCTGAAATAAAAAAAAGAAGTGACGATAATGATACCCCTCAAAAACTGTATCCACACCCTTTCGTAAATACACCCATCAAAATTTAAAAAAAATCTCTAATTTGTAAATAAACTCCATTTAATACCAAAAATACCATTTCTTTAAGGGAGAATCGCAAATACCCCCCCCGACTTTTAACCAAATGGCAAATCAAACCCTCTGGTTTGAACAATCAGCAAACAACCCCCTACCGTTAAGAACCCTTGCATTTTTTGCTGCATGTAGGGGGTTATTTGCTGATTTGTAGGGGGTTATTTGCTGATTGTTCAAATTTGTAGGGGGTTGTTTGCTGATTGTTCAAACCAGAGGGTTTGATTTGCCATTAGCTTAAAAGTCGGGGGGGTATTTGCGATTCTCCCTTTCTTTAATTATACTGTATTGTATTTTGGGAGAATCGCAAATACCCCCCCGACTTTTAACCAAATGGCAAATCAAACCCTCTGGTTTGAACAATCAGCAAACAACCCCCTACCGTTAAGAACCCTTGCATTATTTGCTGCATGTAGGGGGTTATTTGCTGATTTGTAGGGGGTTATTTGCTGATTGTTCAAATTTGTAGGGGGTTGTTTGCTGATTGTTCAAACCAGAGGGTTTGATTTGCCATTAGCTTAAAAGTCGGGGGGGTATTTGCGATTCTCCCTTGTATTTTTGTAAGCACACACCTCTTATGACTATTACTATGTTATTTAATCAACTTTATTATTATTTCAGATTTTGTTGTTACCTTTAATTCTCTTACTATTCTTTCTCTTCCCCACTTCTTTTCTCTTCTTGGTTTATTCAAAATAAAACTCCATTTTTCGTTAAAAATCCATTTAAAGATTTTATTTATTTATTGAAGAATCACTTTCTATTTGAGAGAGTTGTAAGGATGTAAGATTTGTGTTATGTCCCAAGTGATGTGGAAGTAGATATGTGTTAAATGATATTTCAAAAAGAAAAAAAATAGGTGTTCGAAGAAATTGAAGAACATTTAATATTTTTTTTGACAAGAAAAAACATATGATATTGATAAATAAATAAAAAGTCTAAAGTGTGTCTGAAAGAAATAAAAAAATATAGATAATATACACTACAAAAATAGTGACATATAATGACAAAAATTATTTGTCACCAAGTAAAGAAATTGTCACAATTTCAATATTGTGACAAAAAAAATGTCACTAATAAATCGACACTTTTACCCCCGTCACTAAAAGTATTTGTGACAATTTTTTGGTACATGTCACGAATCATAACTTTTAGTGACATATTATCACTCGACCTTAATTAGTGACAAAATAAAAATTGTGTCACTAAATTTATATATAGTGACAATTAACTGTTTGGAGATTTTGTCATTATACATCTTCTTAGTGACAATTTATTGTTTTAAAATTGTGTCATCATTCACAAACTTAGTGACAATTAATCATGTCAAAATTGTGTCACTATACATAACCTTTTCGATAATTAATTATTTAAATATTGTGTCACTATATAACCTTATCAATAATTAATTATTTAAATGTTGTGTCACTATACATAACTTTATCAATAATTAATTATTTAAATGTTGTGTCACTATACATAACCTTATCAATATTTAATTGTGTCACTATATATAACCTTATCGATAATTAATTATTTAAATATTGTGTCACTATACATAACCTTATCAATAATTAATTATTTAAATGTTATTGTGTCACTATAGATAACTTTATCGATAATTAATTATTTAAATATTGTGTCACTATACATAACCTTATCGATATTTAATTGTGTCACTAAACATAACTTTATCGATAATTAATTATTTAAGTAATGTCACTATACACAAACCTAGTGACAGTTAACCATATGAAAATTATGTTTGTTTTACACAAATTTAATGACAATTAACAAGAAGATAACAAGTTACAAATTCATTCAAAATTAATATAATGGTCCATTCAATTATTATTAACTACAAGAAAACTTAAATATAAAAAGTAAAATAAGGAATTGATAATCAGAACACAAGAAAGAAAAGAAAAAGAAAAAAGAAAGTGAAAAAAATATATATATTACAAAATTGTTAGTGTACATACACCAATTTGCTACAAATTTTGAGATAAATGCATTACATCAATTATATCCGAATAACCATGATGAAAATTCTTCAAGCCTCAATACTAGAACACTTTCGTAAATGAAAAGATAGGAATAAACTTTTCACTTAGATACAAACTGCAATAGATGAAAGTATATTATTAACACCCTAATCAGATATAATTTTGTTTTTTCAATGCTGCATCAAACAATTGGTTGTTCCATAAAAATCATTTAATCAAACAATTAGTATGCACATCAACTGATAAATATCATGTATTATGGAAATCTAAGAACGAACAACTATAAATCATGGAATAATAATTATGGGTTCCTGAAAAAAAAAAAAAAAATTAAAGTTAAGAATCATTCCTAAACACACATATATAATTATATATATAACATACCTTGTTAAAAGAAACTTTCAATATATAAAACTCGAATTTGAGATTCTAACCCAAAAAAACAAGTATAAGAAAACAAACCCTAAAAAATTAAATCAAGAGAAGCTTACATTTTCTATCAAGACAAAAGTTTCTCTACAGTCTTGGTGACTTCTAAAGATGAAACATAGTTTCAAACCTAAAAAGTGTTTTTAAGGAAAAGAGAAACAAAAGAAAAAAAAAAAATTAAAATTAAGAAACACCCCTAAACATATATATATATATATATATAATTCTACATAAAAAAAAATATATATCTTATTCAATGAAACTTTTATTTTATGAAACGATAACAAACCCTAAAAAATATGTATATATATAATAAAAAATAAAAATCAAATGAAGAGAAGCTTACCTTTTTCTATCAAGACAGAATTTTCTATACAATGCTGATGACTTCTACGGATGAATCACAATTTCAAACCTAAAAGTGTGTTTAAGGAAAAGAGAAAATAAAGAGAAAATCTAGATATAGCAGTGACAAAGGGAGAACCAAGAGACATATGAAGATGGAATAAGGAAAAAAAAAATGACAACACCACGATTGTGGCTTTTTTGTTTTCTTCCAAATAAAATAAAATTTATTGATTCTGAATTATCAAGTTGTTTTTAACTAATTGTGACAATTATTTTTTAAAAGTCTAAATTGAATAAAACATAATGACAAATAATATAATTTGTCACAAAATAATACCTACTGTGATATATTTGAAATTTGTCACTATAGGACACTTTTTTTGTAGTGTATATAGTTAATATAAAAATCTGTTTATATACATAATGATTTTGTTCTTCTATTAAAAATACAAAAAATCTTACACTTGACATGTTACTTCCAAAGGCAATCTTGCAAAGATCCAATTGAATTTGCCACATACAAAAAACCATTTATACAATCAGATAATTAGCCAGAGAAAAGAAAAAATAATAATAAAAAAAAGCTGTAGATTTTTGTGCTTACCAATTCCATAAAACTATGAAAAGACTAATACATCAAGAGTATTTCATGTTGGTTTTGGTTTTGGTTTTACAATATGATATCATTTTTATAAGCAAAAAAATTAGGGTGAATGCCAAAAGATGCATATATTATTAAATTACAGTTGAGAAGATCTAGGAGTTATTCTTTGATCTTCTCAATCTTTTTCAGTAAAATCTGGTAGAATGACAAGTTAGCATGATTTACAAGATACATGGTAACCAGAGATGCCATGTCACCAAAAGTCAACTAGACTAAATCAGTCGAAATTGACTAAAGATGACTTCACTAGACCTTGTCAGATTTACCTAGATGATCAGGTAGAGGTAACTTGATCAATGATTAGATTGACCGGGTGAAGGTGATTTGGTCGCGACCACTAAGATGGTTGGGTTAAGATGTCTAGCTGGGATCATTGAACCACTTTTTATTTGAGAGAGTTGTAAGGATGTAAGATTTGTGTTATGTCCCAAGTGATGTGGAAGTAGATAGGTGTTAAATGATATTTCAAAAAGAAAAAAGATAGGTGTTCGATGAAATTGAAGAACATTTAATATTTTTTTTGACAAGAAAAAACATATGATAGTGATAAATAACTAAAAAGTCTAAAGTGTATTTGAAAGAAATAAAAATATATAGATAATATACACTACAAAAAAAGTGATATAGTGACAACAAAAGTGTTACTAATAATTCGTCACTTTTACCCCGTCACTAAAAGTATTTGTGACAATTTTTTGGTACTTGTCACGAATAATAACTTTTAGTGACATTATCACTCGACCTTAATTAGTGACAAAATAAAAATTATGTCACTAAATTTATATATAGTGACAATTAACTGTTTGAAGATTTTGTCACTATACATCTTCTTAGTGACAATTTATTATTTTAAAATTGTGTCATCATTCACAAACTTAGTGACAATTAATCATGTCAAAATTGTGTCACTATACATAACCTTTTCGATAATTAATTATTTAAATATTGTGTCACTATACATAACCTTATCAATAATTAATTATTTAAATGTTGTGTCACTATACATAACCTTATCAATATTTAATTGTGTCACTATAGATAACCTTATCGATAATTAATTATTTAAATATTGTGTCACTATACATAACCTTATGTATAATTAATTATTTAAGTAATGTCACTATACACAAACCTAGTGACAGTTAACCATATGAAAATTATGTTTGTTTTACACAAATTTAATGACAATTAACAAGAAGATAACAAGTTATAAATTCATTCAAAATTAATATAATGGTCCATTCAATTATTATTAACTACAAGAAAACTTAAATACAAAAGTACAATAAGGAATTGATAATCAGAACACAAGAAAGAAAAGAAAAAGAAAAAAGAAAGTGAAAAAAAATATATATTACAAAATTGTTAGTGTACATACACCAATTTGCTACAAATTTTGAGATAAATGCATTACATCAATTATATCCAAATAACCATGATGAAGATTCTTTAAGCCTCAATACTAAAACACTTTCGTAAATGAAAAGATAAGAATAAACTTTTCACCTAGATACAAACTGTAATAGATGAAAGTATATTATTAACACCTCAATAAGATGTAATTTTATTTTTTCAATGCTGTATCAAACAATTGGTTGTTCCATAAAAATCATTTAATCAAACAATTTGTATGCACATCAACTGATAAATATCATGTATTATGGAAATCTAAGAACGAACAACTATAAATCATGAAATAATAATCATGGGCCCCTGAAAAAAATTGAAAACAAATTAAAGTTAAGAATCATTTCTAAACACACATATATAATTATATATATAACATACCTTGTTAAAAGAAACTTAGACGTTGTGTATGTTCTCCTCATATGTTGGCGTTGGCTCATCTACGGCTGCGGAAGTTCAAGCTATTCTTAAAGCCTGTCATTTGTTTGTTAATGATTGCTGTCCATCCGATGTCAGTATTATTACGAAAGTTATTGTAAGGTGGCTGTTGCTTGGGTGAATGGAAACGATGGTGTTGGAAATGTCAGACTCATGGAGTACATCCTGGACATTAAGGAAATTCTGGCCAAATACAACTCAAGGCTGTCGGTTATTCATATTCCCAGGTCTTGTAATGCTGTTGTAGACTTTCTTGCTAAACAAGGTGCTATGAGCCCGCTGGAGCAGGTTGTGTGGGCGTGAGTGATGAGTTTCTGACTTCGGATGTTGAGTTATGGTGATTTTGGGGCGGGGGTTTTTTTGCCCAATTTTGTTGATTGGTTAGTTTGGTTTTGGTTTTACAATAGGATATCATTTTTATAAGCAAAAAAATTAGGGTGAATGCCAAAAGATGCATATATTATTAAATTACAGTTGAGAAGATCTAGGAGTTATTCTTTGATCTTCTCAATCTTTTTCAAAAATATTAAAATCATTGTTGTTAGTAAAATCTGGTAGAATGACAAGTTAGAATGATTTACAAGATACATGGTAACCAGAGATGCCATGTCACCAAAAGTCAACTGGACTAAATCAGTCGAATTTTACTAAAGATGACTTCACTAGACCTGGTCAGATTTACCTAGATGATCAGGTAGAGGTAACTTGATCAATGATTAGATTGATCGGGTGAAGGTGATTTGGTCGCGACCACTAAGATGGTCGGGTTAAGATGTCTAGTTGGGATCAATGAACCACTTTCTATTTAAGAGAGTTGTAAGGATGCAAGATTTGTGTTATGTCCCAAGTGATGTGGAAGTAGATAGGTGTTAAATGATATTTCAAAAAGAAAAAAGATAGGTGTTCGATGAAATTGAAGAACATTTAATATTTTTTTTGACAAGAAAAAACATATGATATTGATAAATAAATAAAAATATAGTGACAAAAATTCAAGAATTATTGACAAAAATTCAATATAGGTTATGTATAGTGACAAAAATTATTTGTCACTCCAAGTAAATAAATTGTCACAATTTTAATATTGTGACAAAAAAAGTGTCACTAACAATTCGTCACTAACAATTCGTCACTTTTACCCCGTCACTAAAAGTATTTGTGACAATTTTTTGGTACTTGTGACAATTTTTTGGTACTTGTCACGAATCATCACGAATCATAACTTTTAGTGACATATTATTACTCGACCTTAATTAGTGACAAAATAAAAATTGTGTCACTAAATTTATATATAGTGACAATTAACTGTTTGAAGATTTTATCACTATACATCTTCTTAGTGACAATTTATTGTTTTAAAATTGTGTCATCATTCACAAACTTAGTGACAATTAATCATGTCAAAATTGTGTCACTATACATAACCTTTTCAATAATTAATTATTTAAATATTGTGTCACTATACATAACCTTATCAATAATTAATTATTTAAATGTTGTGTCACTATACATAACCTTATCAATATTTAATTGTGTCACTATATATAACCTTATCGATAATTAATTATTTAAATATTACGTCACTATTCATAACCTTATCAATAATTAATTATTTAAATGTTGTGTCACTATACATAACCTTATCAATATATAATTGTATCACTATAGATAACTTTATCGATAATTAATTATTTAAATATTGTGTCACTATACATAACCTTATTGATAATTAATTATTTAAGTATTATCACTATACACAAACCTAGTGACAGTTAACCATATAAAAATTATGTTTGTTTTACATAAATTTAATAACAATTAACAAGAAGATGACAAGTTACAAATTCAATCAAAATTAATATAATGGTTCATTCAATTATTATTAACTACAAGAAAACTTAAATACAAAAAGTACAATAAGGAATTGATAATCAGAACACAAGAAAAAAAAAGAAAAGAAAAAAGAAAGTGAAAAAAATATATATTACAAAATTGTTAGTGTACATACACCAATTTGCTACAAATTTTGAGATAAATGCATTACATCAATTATATCCGAATAACCATGATGAAGATTCTTCAAGCATCAATACTAGAACACTTCGTAAATGAAAAGATAGGAATAAAATTTTCACCTAGATACAAACTGCAATAGATGAAAGTATATTATTAACACCTCAATAAGATATAATTTTATTTTTTCAATGCTGCATCAAACAATTGGTTGTTCCATAAAAATCATTTAATCAAACAATTAGTATGCACATCAACTGATAAATATCATGTATTATGGAAATCTAAGAACGAACAACTATAAATCATGAAATAATAATTATGGGAGAAAAAAATTAAAAACAAATTAAAATTAAGAATCATTCCTAAACACACATATATAATTATATATATAACATACCTTGTTAAAAGAAACTTAGACATTGTGTATGTTCTCCTCTTAATGTTGGCGTTGGCTCGTCTACGGCTGCGGAAGTTCAAACTATTCTTAAAGCCTGTCATTTGTTTGTTAGTGATTGCCGTCCATCCGATGTTAGTATTATTATCGAAAGTGATTGTAAGGTGGTTGTTGCTTGGGTGAATGGGAACGATGGTGTTGGAAATGTCAGACTCATGGAGTACATCCTGGACATTAAGGAAATTCTGGCCAAATACAACTCAAGACTGTCGGTTATTCATATTCCCAGGTCTTGTAATGCTACTGTAGACTTTCTTGCTAAACAAGGTGCTATGAGCCGGCTGGAGCAGGTTGTGTGGGCGTGAGTGATGAGTTTCTGACTTCGGATGTCGAGTTATGGTGATTTTGGGGCGGGGTTTTTTTTGCCCAATTTTGTTGATTGGTTAGTTTGGTTTTTCGTTTGTCGTGGGTTTACTGTGTTGTTGGGTTATATTTTGTTTCTTTATTGTTTCTTGGAAACTCGTGCGTATTGCATTTTTCTTTTTCTTTTCTTTCACAACATTATTAGCAATTTGCGATAGTTTGTTAGAAACGTGATCAACTTTATGTAATTCCAAAAATCACTGTCGACAATTGGCGCTAGAAGTAGATGACTCATAGTTTTTTCGCTAAATTGCTAGATCAACCTCAAAGAACTTGTGAGACGACAACATGGCGAAAAGTGGAGACGGAAGACAGTCCCCACATGACGTTGGTACCCCATGTGGTGTTAACAAACCTAGTTCAGTAAACACTAGCGTCGCCGGGGAAGATCTACCCTCCGCGACTCCAACCCTAACTGGTCAGGCCACGATAGACTTCATAGACATTCCTCCAGGGATTTCCATTTATACAATCACATCTTCAACGGACTTTAGCTCAACATTCTGGTACAAATCTAGTTCTATGAGCAACCCCCTGAGAGTGTTGTAGTAATCTGTCACACTCATGGATCCTTGCTTGGTATTGTAGATCTATCTTTTTATTTGGAATATTTGTGTGACAAACCCAACCTTAGAATATGTCTTGGTCACATCATCCTAGATTTCTTTGGCAATGGAGAGAAGCATATAAGTCTTCCTGATATTAGGCTTCATGGAATGGAGAAGCTAGGACATTACCATGTAGTTTTTAGTATCCCAACTTTCATATTTTGGATCCTTCTCATCTGGTGGTTCAGCTACACCACTAATATAATTGGAATTTTCCTTTGCCTTTTAGGGATATCTTCATAGATTGACTCCATTCCATGAGGTTTTTCCCATCAAGCTTGGAAGTGGTGAGCTAGAGGGTTGGGTTTTCAACATGAATAGCATGTGTTGAGGTGATAGGTTTAGATATGTCGGTCATGATGTCCTAAAAAAAAAGGGCTGAATTGATTCTCAATAAAATAGTAAAAGAAAAGATCAAATAAGCGATTGACAATGAAGGTTGATGCTTAGAAATGGCAATGACGGCCATAAATAGTAGTGGCAATGAAGGCCAAAGAAGTGTGAAGAACTGACAAAAAAGGTTAGAAAAATAGTCCTATTAATGAAAGGGCTCTGATACCATAAAGATTAACTAAGAATGTTTTCTTAGAGCATACCCAAAAGACTCTTCAAATAAGATATTTGTTAAAGTCAAACGAACCACATCAGCATATTTGACTCCAATAGACTCTTCAATATTGAAGAGCAACTTTCCCCTTTTCAATTATTATAATATTATTTTTTATATCAAATCATCATTAATATTTGATATCTATAGCCTTTTATCTTTTTAATTAAATTCAATTAATATATAATAAGTTTTAATTTATAAATTTTATTATCATAAAAAATATATCATTAGAAAGGTATCATCTAGATTTTTAATATGAGACTAATATTGAATATATAATAATAATATATTAATAATTTAGAAGGTATTCAAATGATTTTCATATTCATCTAAAAATAATACTAGTTTATTTGAAAATTATTATTTCTAACTTGGAAAAAATGGAGGGATTAGATTTGTTGGCGGGGAGGGGGGGAATTTGAGTGCTTTTATTAAAATAATATAAACCTATTTTTAATTGAAGAGTTTTTTGGAATGGTTTTTCTTTTTTCACTCCTCAAATTGCCACATAGCTGAACAAATAGATATTTGAAGAGTGAAAATAGAAAAGTTTTTTGAGGATGCTCTTTTCTTATCATAATAATAATAATAATAATAATAATGATAATAATAATAATAATAGACTTTCACAGCGTCACATGTCGCCGCGAGGAAGCTTTGGATTTAAATGCTATATATTCATTTCTATATATATGATTTTCTATATTCATTTGATTTTATAGAGTGAATCGCTCATGATGGATCCCTTATTTTAATTTCGGTAAGGACCATGATGAAAACATATCGACTTTAATAAATTTTTGAAGAGTAGGGAATCTATGAATGTAGCCTGAAGACTTTTATATCACAACCCACAAGCAGAGACAGAACTAGCCCTGGGCTTAGGGTGGGCTCAAGCATTTAAAAAAAATCGAAGATAAAAAAAAAAAAAATTATTACTTTCATAGATCAGGGAATCTATGAATGTAGTCTAAAGACTTTTATATCACAGCCCATGACATAGAGGCGAAACTAGCCCTGGGCTAGGGTGGGCTTGAGCCCACCTTAACATTTAAAAAAAAAGCGAAAAGATAAAAATTTTTTAATTATTACTTTTATAGACTAGGGAATCTATGAATGTAGCCTGGAGACTTTTATATAACAGCCCACGTGCAGAGACGGAACTAGCCCTGGGCTTAGGGTGGGCTCAAGCATTTAAAAAAAAAAATCGAAGATAAAAAAATGAAAATAATCATTCCCCCCCCTACTGTTTACCCTATTATTAAAGTGAGGACAAAGTTTCACGAAATTAGCCGGTCTACCCCCTGAAATGAAAATATTATTAAAACTACCCCTTCTAATAGTTTTTTCTTGACAGAAACAAACTTTGACATCGTTTTGCGCTTGAATTGACCAAAATACCCTCCTGTGCCTTTTAAAATCAGATTGCACGTGATTTAACCAGTTGTAGTTTGTAAAAAGACGAAAATGCCCTATAAACATAAAATTACTAATTTACCCTCTAATTAATACCGTTGAGTGTGTTAACGGCTATATTCATGCAGCCCTCATCTATATAAACCTGCAAATATATATATATATATATTCCACGTTCATCAACCATTCACAACACACAACACAATATCAAACATTTGAAACACCATTGACACAGCTCCATTCCTCCATTCTTTTTGACACACAATAAACCATTCACACAAATTTCTGCACCCTTATTCACACACATCTGAAACACAAAATCATACATTTTAAACACCATTCACACAACTCCTGTGGAAGGAAGTTCAAACACTATAAGTGAAGAAAGCAACATCAATGGTGGCATTGTGATATTCAAAAACAAATTATGCAGATATGGTATGAAGGCTGGGGTTAGGATTTCAGAGTCAAGTCAAAATCCAGGTAAGTTAATTTTTTTTTTTTTTTTTTTTTTGTGAAAAAAGGCAATGTAAAATTTTTAAATGGTGGCAGCCAGATGAAATGGAATTTATGGGAAGTTTGCAATCTCATGAAGAATGCAACAGAAATTCAACAGAAATTGGATTGCTAAATGCAAGGATGCATAGACTGGAATCTAGTCTAAATGGATCCATGCAAAACTTGGAAAGAAGTTTAAATTAGAGAATGCAAAACCTAGAGGGGAATTACGGATACAAGTTTCAATCAGAGATGATAATGCTTGCTAATATGCTACTATTTGGTCTCTCCATATATGTGTTTTATGTTAGTTTGATGAATATGTAATGCACTTGACCTATCCTATGTAATATAAATTATCCTTTATCAAAAAATTTCGGTTACATACATAATGCAAAATTGAGCACAAAAGCACTACAAATGGCAGGAAATGCTTGACAGTACCATAATACTAACAAAAGACTTCAGTTACTATAAATTGCAGGAAAGCACTAACATTAGCACTAACATTATCATAATACTAACAGTACCATAATACTAATTACTATTAGTTCAGAATTGTTCACCTAACAGTACCAACATACTAACAGTTCATAAATATAGCCAACATACTAACAGTTCAGAGTTGCTACCAACACAAATAGTAGCTACAAAAATACTTGCAACATTACTACAATAACACTAACAGTTAAGATCTTGAGTCAGCTGGGATTTTGCTTGAGTCTGATTCTGAACTTCTATGGGTTGTGAGGAACCAACATCTCCCTTTCCTTGTTTTGCCCTCTGTTTCTGTACAATAATAACCTTAAATCAGAATTCCATTAATTTAATCAAAAAAATTTAAACATACAATAAAAGAATGTGAATGTACAAACCTTAGTGGGAGGCTGTGAAGAAGTGGTAAAACCTTGTGATTGTGAAGAGGAGACACTGACATCTGTTTTGTTTGGCAGCTTCCGTTTCTGTAAAAAATCAAAAAACAGATATATATTAACAGACAATAAAAGCATTTAAGAAAAAAAGAATAAAAAACTAACAACCAACAATGTAGTTACCTTGGTGGTACCAGAAGTGTTCTCACTTTTGCAAGACCTTGAGTTATGTCCAGGCTGCTTACAAGTTCCACACATAACAGTTCCAGTTTTAGCTGCCTTTTGTTTCTCACCTGATTCCCTCTTCCTTACAAGCCCTGGCCTGCCTAGTAACCTTTTCAGTGGTGGTGCATCAACATGTGCTATACCAAGATCAGCCCATACAAACAAGTCTGGAATGGGATGGATCATAGAACTGTAAGTTCTTAGATAGGCAGACTTGGACAATATTGGGTCAATAAATTCAGCTAAGTTGTTCTGATCACCATGAACTCTAAAATGGTATCTAATCCCTGCCAATGCATGACTGCATGGCACCCCACTAACTTGCCATTAGCCACACTTACAAGTTTTTTCAACTAAGTTGGCAGTGTATGCCTTTCCTACACCCAACATCTCATATTTTCCCCTACCTGAATGTAGGGTCTTAAGGATTCTACTCTCCTCACTATTTTCTAAAATCTTCTTGTTAACAGAAGGTGGTATATCAGTTTTCCATGTGTTGCACTTGTCTTTCCGTAATTGGAATCTACTCATCACTAGTCTCCTAATGAATTCCATCAACTGTAAATAGGTCCTAGGCCTAAAATCCTTGAGCATGCTATTGAAAGCTTCTGTCATATTGTTAGTCACACTTTCACATTTGATTGAAGCATCAAATGCATACCTAGACTAGTGACAAGGCTCTATTTCAGCTAGGTATTTCATTGCCTTGGGATTTATACTACCTATATCTGTCAATATCTTCTTAAACTCAAACCTATTAGCTGTCTTAGCTGCTTTCCAGAATAGGTTCTTTAATTTTTGTCCACCATATGGGACCTTGAAAGTTGCATAAATATGTCTTGCACAAAACCTGGTTAAAAGATATAAATATATTTCAGTGCATATAAATATAACAGTGCATATATATATATATATATAAATATAAAACAGTGCAATATACATATATAAAACAGTGCATACATATATAAATGTAATATACATATATAAAACAGTATTAGCAATATACCTAATGCTTGCACGTGGCCATTGCATCTTCAAAGCACCAATGACCCCCTTCTGCCTGTCACTCATGAAGCAAATTGGCTTCTCATCAGGGTACCTCAAGAAAATACTCAAATGCCGCAGAAACCAAGACCAGCTGAGAAATGTTTCTCCTTCACATATGCAGTAAGCTAGTGGGTACAAACCACTGTTTTCATCTAGTGCAACTGCTGATAGTATGACTCCTCTATATGGACCTTTCAAATGACACCCATCGATGCCAACGAAAGGCCTGCATCCCTCCAAAAAACCCTTCCTCTGTGCATCAAAGCTCACAAACATCCTTTGGAAAGTTGATGTATTCTCCAGAAGGTGAATGTAAGCTATTGAACCAGGGTTGCACTTCTGCACCATTACTACATATGCCCTAACATGCTTAAAACATTCCTCATGCTTTTTAAGCATCCCCTCTACTTCCCTCCTTTTGGCCTTGTACAGTCTTTGAGTATCCACTACAACATTGAATTGATCTCTCAACAGATCCGAGAGCACACTTGCTTGGATTCCAGGATTACTCTTCACTAGAGCTTGGAACTTCCCAGCTATCCACTTAGATCTTGCCTCTTTACTTTTGTAAATCCGATGACAAGTATGCTCACTCTTGTAGGTTTTCACTTGCATTGTTGTATCATCACCAACATTAGAAGCATGAATCCTCCATGGACAACCCTTTGCCATACATGCCTATGTTAGCCTATTTTTATCATTCTTAATTTTGTTCAAGTTAAACCCCTCCTGAATAGCAAAATTAGTCAACAGTGACCTCAAGGTGTAAACACTGTCATGTGTCTGTCCAACCTCAAACCTTATTGGACATCCTACCAATTGCTTAAATGGGTTACTCTTTACCACCCTAGCTAGTCTAGTATCAGAAACCTCATCACCTGAGTCACTATAGTATTCATCATCACTCTTCGATTGGCACCCTTCAAATAAATCCTCATATTCATCTGTATCCTCACACACTTCCTCAGGAACCTCAGGTACCATAGCTAGTGCAGTCAAACTAGAAGACTCATCACCACCAGCCCTCATACCAGGAGACTCATCATCACCAGAATCATCACCTAACCTAACCTGATCTTCATTATCACCCTCATTATCACCAAACAAATCTTCCTCAAAACCCATAAAATCATCTGGAGTTGGGATGTCACCTATAAACCTAGAGAGTGTGCTAGAAGAGACCTCAAAATCTGCTGGAGTTGGGATATAAGGCCTTTTTTTCTAATTCAAACATTATTTGAGTTTGTTTACGTTCAGTAAACCACCTAAACACTTCTAAGAGATCACTATCAGTACACACCTCCTTCTTCTCACTTGACCAAGGCAAGTAAACTCAAACAGAGTAATCATCTTCAGACACCTTCTCACTACCAGTTTGTTTTTCAGACAACGTATGCAACAGAACTATCTTACTAATGTGGTCAGCATCACAAGTACCAAGCTCAACCACCTTAGTATCGATAGTAACATATATTTCAAAAATATCTAGACCCATTCAAACTGTGAACAAAATACAATATACATCAATATCACACATATATACATCAATATCAAAAATTTAATATCAGAAATTTAACATTTAGCAGACATATATCAGACATATCAGACTTGAATATATACAGACATATTAGACATCAGACATGAATATATCATATATATTAGACATATCAGACATGAATATATCATATATATCAGACATATCATACATGAATATATACATCAATATCAGAACTTTAACATATGTTACGTAATCGAAAATATATACATAAATATCATAAAATATTAACATAAGTTACACAAAAGCAAAGCAACTAACGTGATTACACCATATAAAACCCTGATTACACCATATATCATGTATAAGTACCATGAACAAGTCAATTGCACCATCAATTGGACAGGTGACAACTACAAAAGCAAAAACCCCAAATTTCTTTACATACAAACCCTAAATCATGGACGATAAACACAAAAAACTCTGTCAAATGCAACCATGCATGCAAATTCATGTATAACAACAATAAACTCTTCCCTTACACCATAAATGTTACAAATAGAAACTACAATCAACTGCCAACAAAAAAACCCCTAATTTTTGGACATTGAAACCCTAACTCGTGGATGATAAACAAAAAAAACTCAATCAACTGCAACCATGCATGCAAAATCACCATACAACCAGTGAAAAAAGAAAGTTAGGTTGAATATACAAACCTTTGCTTCAAAACGAAACAGATTGCCTCTTCGAGTCTTGTTGCTTCCAAAACCCCTCTTCTGTAATCGAAAAAAAACTAACCTATGTCTAAATCGATCAATGAAACAACGAAATCAAGTTTTTTTTTTTTTAGGATTTGCTGATTGTGGGTTGGATTTTGGCGCGAAGGTTTGGGATTACAACTGTTAGAGAGACAAAGTGAGAAAGGGAACTCAGAATAGTTTAGAAGCTTCATTTGGGACCACCACCATTTGTTTATGATAGATCGTTGAAGAGATATATGACGTGGCCTCATATCGTGCACTCAATTCTTTTATTTTAAATATATTATTAATTTTAAATATAAAATGACTTCCATACCCTTCAGTACATATCACCTTTCCTGATCCCACGTTGAGATTACGATTTTAACCCTCAACAGTAACGGTGAACGACCAATTTGGATGGTTTCCGTTACAGAAGGGGGTCTTTGATAAATAACTTAGTTTCGAAGGGGATTACGGCCAATAATCACAAACTCTGTCCTCACTTTAATAATAGGGTAAACAGTAGGGGGGGAAATGATTAAATCCCTAAAAAAAATTAATTATTACTTTCATAGACCAGGGAATCTATGAATGTAGTCTAAAGACTTTTATATCACAGCCCACGACGCAGAGGCGGAACTAGCCTTGGGCTAGGGTGGGCTCAACATTTAAAAAAAAAATCGAAAAGATAAAAAAATAATAATTATTACTTTCATAGACTAGGAAATCTATGAATGTAGCATGAAGACTTTTATATCACAGCCTATGAGGCATGAGTAGGGATGGGAGTTTCCCCATGGGGCCCCATCCCCCACGGGCCCCCATTGGGTTTTGGGGGTAAAATTTGCCCCAAAATGGATTTTGGGGGTGGGGGTGGGGGCAGGGGCAAACTTTGCCCCCAAATATATTTTGGGGGAGATGGTGGGGGTACCTCCCCCCAAACCTAAAAGCTCATTTCCCCCAAATATATATATATATATATATTATTTTTATTTTTATTTATATATAAAATTTTTAACAATTAAAAAAAAATTATAAATTATAATATTAACTTTAACATGAGTCACTTGTTAGTGGTTATAATATTAACATTGTATTTTGCGATTATTTTGTATTGTATTTTTGATTTTGTATTATATTTTTATTACTTTTAGGATTGAATATTTTGACAATGTCAAATTAATGATTGGAATGTCCAGATTCTAAATTTCAAATTCCAATTTTCAAATTGGAAATTGAAAATTTAGAATTGAAATTGAAAAGAAATTGGGGAAATGGGTTTTGGAGGTGGGGGTGGGGGAGGGGGGATCTGGCCCCAAAACATCCCCACCCCCAATCCCCCAAATGGGTTTTGGGGGAGGTGGTGGGGGGAGGTTTGAGGAATGGGGGTGAGGGTACCCTCCCTCGCCCCATTAGGCCCCCATGCCCATCCCTAGGCACGAGACAAAAAAGCATCAGAATATCAAATATCAATTTTTTTTGTTTCCTTTTTTCTTTAACAATTATTATCATATTTTCCAAAGAAGCATCAGAATATCAGAATATCATTTTTTTGGTTGCAAAGTGGCCAAGTGGGAGTGTGGTACAGCATAAAAAGTGTAACTATTTACCAATAATTATGGAATTGTTTTTCTATTTGTTTAATTTTATTTTTATTTTGGTTTTTAATTATTATTTTGTTTTTAGATTTGTTGTTATAAATTACTGCATTAGAAAAGCAGTACAAACTAGAAAATACTGCTGCTATTAATCTAAATTTCTAGAAATTTAGCAACGCACTACCAAAATGAAAACTTGAAGAGTTGCTTGGCTCACTAACGGTCTTTTTGGTAAATAGTAATATATGTTCAAAACATTGTATATTTGTATATGTAAATAGTTTTGTATTTCTTGACATATACGGAAGTAATAAAATAAGGATCAATTTAATGATTTATTTTTGTGTCTTTTTGTTATTTATATAGGTTGTAATGCAAAAAAGAATCATATTCTATTATTTTGATAAAAAGGATGATGGTGACTTATCTAGTAGGCCAAATGCCACATATGATGTTTACACTTCAAGTTCAAGATCTCCTACCAAGGCTAAAGGATCCAAAACGTAAAAAGAAGGAAAATGAAATTTTAACAAACTCCATGGTTGTCTACATTGAAAGAGAAATTGTTGGTGCTATTGATCATGATTTTATAATTGATAAGTTGATCTTTTGAAAAACCATAAGATATAGCTTAATTAGTATTTGCATTTATATTTTATGTTTATTTTATAATTTGTTTTGACTTGTTTTTTTTTTTAAAAATTTGTTACGTATTTATTTAGAAATTACATTCACATAGTAATATCCGCAATGTCTTCTTATATAGGTGCATATTTATTTTTAATTAATACAATTTTCTCGTATTGTTAATGATCGGAAAATATATATATATATATTCGAGCCCACCCTAGTGTTTAATCCTGGTTACGTCCCTAATTATTAACCTTTGGGTTTTTGCTTTATCTAAGAAAATAGTTATTCTGTTAGTATGATTTATATATAGGTTTATGTAAATTAGATCATTGAGCTAATTTATATGCTTATTTTGAACTTAATTTTTTTTATTATTCATGCATTCAATTCTTGCCACCTGCAGCTACCTGGCACCAGAATTTTCTTCAATTGGAAAACTCACTAATAAATATGATGTTTTCTCCTCTGGGGTCATGCTATTGGAACTAATTACCGGACGTTGGCTTGTTGACTCAACCAATATTTTCATGGAAGACAGTTTGATTGATTGGGTGAGCAAAAACCTTTTTTTGACAAACACCTAAAATTTATAAATTTTCATCTATTATATTTTGCTCAAGCATTTCTTTTCTATTTTGTGGTATGGGGTTGGGTTTATAATCTGGGATGTCTTATGAACTATATTTATTGGCAAAAACAGGCGAGATCGAGGATGGGAACTTCTACGGTCCGATTAATTCAAAGCTACAAAATGAGAAGGATCGCATGGTTTCCTGTGCAGCCTCTTGTGTGCGTCTTTCAAAACGTCGCCGGCCAAGAATGAGCTTAAGGTTCAGAATGACATCCAACCATTTTAAAAAAAATGTGGGAGATTAATTCATTTGCCTCTTTCTTCCAAAACAAACGGAAAAACTGTGCTGAAAGATGATATGGTAATGAAATAGATACAATGAGACACCAATTGGGTGGGTGTGTTTGTATTTTTTTTTTCTCCATTTAATTTATTTAATAAAATATATTACTTTTGTTGGGTATCATGTCACGTAGTTTATACATTATCATGTCACGAAAAATGGTATTTTATAGTGTTTTAAATTTTAAATTTATTTTATCTTGTGTCATGGATGTTGTATTTTTTTTTTTTTTTCAATTACTTTGGTTTCGTAAAAAACAAAATGGGGTAAGGGGTGTATTTACTTTCCTATTATACTATTTATATATAAAAAAAAAATTCATTTTTTTTACAATAAAAAAAATTCATATTGAATATTATTGCTTTTTTATTCATGTGTATTAATAATATTGAATTTTTTTTTATTCATTTGTATTAATATTATTAATATTATTGTAAGATTTTTATTCATTTTTTTTTTCAATATGAACATGTAATATGAAGTATCCTTATTATTTATTATCATTAAAAGTGTTCTTATTTATTATAAATATAAATATGTAATCCTTATTTACTATATATATATATATACAGTAGAACCCCTGTAAATTAATCTCCTATAAATTAATATCCTCTCTAAATTAATAAAAAATCTCGGTCCCGACTCGGGCCAGTGTAAAAAATTAATAAACCCCTCCATCGTAATAATTAATAATTTATTTTTGAAACCCAGTGTAAAATTTCGGTCCCGACTGTCGCATAAATTAATAATTCCATAAGAGTATAAAATATATTACATAATAATCAAGAACTAGAAAAGTAATTCAAGATACTAGTTTGTACAATGCTACCATATTTGATATTTTTGACTTCATCCTTCATCTTTTGAATTGTCCTCTTGTTATAGCAAAGAAGATAGAAAATAAAGAATTTTTAGGAGCTATTAAGAATAAATTTTTTAGGTATATCTTGATATCTCTCTTGTGATATACAACCAAAGAATAAGCCTCACTATTTATAGGGTGAGTATGCTTAGTCTCTACGTAATCACATTCCCAAAAGGAATTGAAAATTTTCGTAATAAATCTTTCATAAACAAGGAATCCTGAAGGAAAAAAAAAAAAAAAAAAGGAAATTTTTCTAAAGAAGAAAAGTGATTAAACAAGCTAGAGATCCTGAAAAAGAACATTCCCTAAACAAGAAAACGACTTTCACATATTTTCTAAGACAAAATAACACTTTACGATGTAAAATCCTTCAAATTAATAACCCCTCTAAATTAATACTCAAGGGTAGGTCTCATAAATTAATACTCAAGGGTAGGTCCCAAGAATATTAATTTAGAGGGGTTCTACTGTATATATATATTGAAAACTAATATATATATATATATTTATTATAAACATAAATATGGAAAATGAAGTGCCCCTTTCATATTATATATTATAAATAAAACACAATATTTAAATTTAATTTTCTTTCATTCTGTTTGCCCGATAAATCGTTGATAGAATAGGTTGTGCAATTTTTTAGTATATAGTTTAAAAAGAAAAACAATTAACAAAGGGTGTGCATCACACGGCTTACCACACTAGTTACTTACAATAATTATAAAACAATTATAGAGATTAAATATAGGATATCTACCCTAGATAGAAGGAGAATTAAATTCAATATAACAGCTTACTCTCTCCTAATAACAACTCAATATACCCACTTAACTCCACTAATTACAAACATTTAAATACAGCTCAACTACGATTTTTTTCTTTCTAAATAAAACTGTATATAATGTACATGTATTGTGCAAGCAATACAGAGAACAACAAATCATAAAAATTATATCATTAGAAAGGTATCATCTAGATTTTTAAAAAGAGACTAATATTGAATATTTAATAAGAGACATTTGTAAAAGTAGTCAAATTAAAAAATGAATTATTGTTTTTAATCAAAAAAAATTTAAGTTACTGTTTTTAATCAGGTGGAAGTTGTAAAGTCTAAAATACATTTATTTTATTTTATTTTATTTTTAAATATCTCCATTATGCAGTATTTCATACAAGACATGAAATATCTCATGTATATCATGTTGGGTATGAAATATCTTATGTATATCATGTTGTGTATGAAATATCTCATGTATGCCATGTTGGATATGAAATATCTTATGTATATCATATTGGGTATGAAATATCCCGATTATGCAGTATTTCATGCAAGGCATGAAATATCCCATGTATATCATGTTGTGCATGAAATATCTCATGTATGTCATGTTGGGTATGAAATATCCCCATTATACAGTATTTCATACAAGGCATGAAATATCCCATGTATATCATATTGTGTATGAAATATCCCATGTATGTCATGTTGGACATGAAATATCCTATGTATGGCATGTTGGGTATGAAATATCCTATTTATGCAGTATTTCATGTAAGGCATGAAATATCACATGTATGGCATGAAATATCACATGTATATCATGTTGTGTATGAAATATCTCATGTATGTCATGTTGGACATGAAATATCTCGTGTATATCATGTTGAACGTGAAATATCTCATGTACTTCAAAAATACATGATTACACAATATTAGTCGATATGTCACGTTAAACATGAAATAACCGACTTATATCACTTTTACCGTGACACATTGTGTGAAATATAATTTCAAACCGAAATCGATATTTCTTCCATTGTCAACAAAAAAACTTCAAAATTGAAATAAAATAACAAAGACCCATCAACAATATCATCTAAAAAACATAATAATGCTGTTGAAATTGAAGATTTATAAACCTTGAAGTTTTGACCAGAGATTCAACCACAAACTCAAAATTTTCAAAAACCTCTACTCAAATCAAATCTTGGTTTCTTTGCGATTTCTCTTCAAAATAACTTTAATTTCTTGACAAAAATTATTTTAGAACTAAGATTTGATAAAGATATAAGTGATAAAAAGATGGGTGATAGAGATGTGTGATAGAGAGAGATGAGCAGAGAGAAAAAAAAAAATTAAAGGGAAAAAGAGGATAAAAGGGTAGTTTTGAAATTTATTGACAAAAACAATAAAAAATTAGAATTTGGCTAGAAATAATAATCCATTATGTGGTTAGGTTATTTTTTGCAATTTTCACTATTTAATAATAACATACTAATAATTTGGAAAGTATTCAAATGATTTTCATATTCATCTAAAATAATACTAGTTTAATTGAAAATTATTACTTCTAACTTGGAAAAAATAGAGGGATTATATTTGTTGGTGGGGAGGGGGGAATTTGAATTCTTTCATTAAAATAATATAAACATATTTTTAATTGAATAGTCTTTTGGAATGGTTCTTCTTTTTTTACTCCTCAAATTGCCACATAGATAAACAAATAGATATTTGAAGAGTGAACATAGAATTTTTTTTTTTTTGTTGAGGATACTCCTTTCTTATTACTTACAATAATTGTACAACAGTTAGAGCATCTCGAATGTTGTGCCAAATACCTGTGCTAATGCTAAAATTTAGCATAGGGTGTAAAAATCATCCTCCAATACAGTGCCAAATAATGTGCCAAATTTGGAATTTGGCATATGCTATATTGTGTGCCAAATTTGGCACAGCAATAAATGCTATTTTTTTAATTACAAAAATACCATTATATATATATATATTAAATGAAATAATGAATGCATTAATGGAACTTTGCATTGGAGAATTAAAAGAAATAATGAATACATTAATAGTAGGTGTTTACTTTTATAATTTTAATTAATAAAATAATAAAAATAACATTTTAAATAGGATTGTGCATTGGACACAATGCTAAATTGATACAATGCTAAATTGATGTGCCAAATATATCATTTTACTCTTTTTTGTGCCAAATTTAACATTAGCATTAGCATATGCATTGGAGATGGTCTTATAGAGATTAAATACAGGATATCCTAGAGAGAAAGAGAATTAATTACAATATAACACATATCTCTCTCCTAATTACAACTCAATAAACCCACTTAACTCCACTAATTACAAGCATTAAATACAGCTCAACTACAATTTTTTCTTTCTAAATAAAACTGTATATAATGGTACATGTACAGTGCAAGCAATACAGAGAACAACAAATCCATAGTGTAAATAGATATATAGTGAAGATCATCAATGTGGAAGCTTAAGATTGCAGAAGGTGGAAATGATCCATACATTTACACCACAAACAACTTTGTTGGTAGACAAACATGGGAGTTTGATCCTGATGCTGGCACTCCTGAGGAGCGAGCTGAGGTCGAGGCGGCTCGCCAGAATTTCTACAAAAATCGCTTCCATGTCAAACCCAGTGGTGATCTCCTCTGGCGAATGCAGGTACGAGCTTCAAACACAGACTGTTTGAAAGCTTTATATCATTGTTTAGACCTTTAACTGATTAATTTTACATATGTTTCTGTATTTATTCTGCATTTGACATCCGAATCTGTTCAGTTCCTGAAGGAGAAAAATTTCAAGCAAAGAATCCCACAAGTGAAGGTTGAGGATGGTGAAGAAATCACACATGAAACTGCTTCAACAGCATTGAGGAGGGCTGTCCATTTTGTCTCAGCATTGCAGGCCAGCGACGGCCATTGGCCTGCTGAAAGTGCTGGTCCAATGTTTTTACACCCTCCACTGGTCTGATCATCATCATCATCACCCTCCTCCTCAGCCTCAGCTCTAATTTCATTGGATTTTAATATCTTACTCAAATTATAAGTGAATAAATTGCTAACTGCCATTTTCGTTTTTTCAACTAAAAACTTGCAGGTCATGTGTGTGTACATTACAGGACATTTAAACACTGTGTTCCCAGCCGAGCATCGCAAGGAGATGCTTCGATACATTTACAATCACCAGGTACGACAGTTTTATTGTGACTATACAGATCCTGTATTTAAGTTACGTTGACTTGACGGTGGTTTATTTTGTGTGTTGTTGCAGAATGAAGATGGTGGGTGGGGATTGCACATTGAAGGACACAGTAGTATGTTTTGTACAGTTCTCAACTACATATGCATGCGAATACTTGGAGAAGGAGCAGATGGTGGTCAAGACAATGCTTGTGCCAGAGCAAGAAAGTGGATTCTTGATCATGGTGGTGCAACCCATATTTGCTCTTGGGGAAAAACCTATCTTTCGGTACCTTACAATATACACTTACTTACATCAAGTTGTATGATTGATCAGGTGTGGGATCTTGAACATTTTTCCATACGGAATTCAACTCACTCTGTAACATTACAGAGTCATAAAAAAACGTGCAGGATCTCACACTTTATAATTGTTACTTTAACTTTTATCTCAAATTCAGAGATAATTGCGTTATCATGTTGTAAAATTCAGGAGCTCTACTAGTGTAGACGTCTGCATATAAAAAATTTCAAGGACAACAAATTTATAAGTGAATTTATGTCTTTTCACGATTTGTATCCTTACAAATTTGTTGTGGAATTTTTTCTCATGGACTGTCCACACTACAGAATTTTCGATATAATCCATGGCTTATACGGTCTTCGTTTTTTGTAGATACTTGGAGTTTTCGAGTGGTTTGGATTAAACCCAATACCTCCAGAATTTTTTATTCTTCCTACAAATTTTCCAATGCATCCTGGTTGGTAGAAATTTATTAACTTTGTTGTGTTGAAAATGAAATTTGTAATATAATATTAGATTGTGTTTACTTGAAATCTATTTGTTTACATTGTGTTGTGTTTTTGCTTATCAAAATGCAGCAAAAATGTGGTGTTATAGCCGGCTGGTGTACATGCCAATGTCATATTTATATGGCAAGAGATTTGTTGCCCCAGTCACACCTCTCATTCAACAATTGAGACAAGAACTCTACAACGAACCTTATGATCAAATTAATTGGCGAAAAACACGCCATCTATGCGCGAAAGTGAGCGTCTAAGCACATACAAAACTAACAATTTTGATCTCTTAATTAGCATTCCTAACTAACTTCAATCATGTACAAACTTTTAATATAGGAGGATCTTTACTATCCCCATCCATGGATACAGGACTTGATTTGGGACGGTCTAAATATGTTTGTGGAGCCTCTCCTTACTCGTTGGCCTTTTAATAAGTTGATCAGAGAAAAGGCTATCGAAGCAACGATAAAGCATATTCATTATGAAGATGAAAACAGTCGATACATCACCATTGCATGTGTCGAAAAGGTGTTGTGTATGCTTGCTTGCTGGGTTGAAGATCCGAATAGCGATTATTTCAAGAAGCATCTTGCTAGGATCTCAGATTTTTTTATGGATTGCTGAAGATGGAATGAAAATGCAGGGTCTTGGAAGCCAGACATGGGATGCTGGGTTTGCTATTCAAGCTTTGCTTGCTAGTAACCTCACCGATGAAATCGAACCTGTACTTAGGAGAGGACACGAATTCATCAAGTCGTCTCAGGTTTTTAACATTAATATAGACTCATCTCGGGTTTCATATTTCACAAAGTGTTTGTTTGTTTGAGCTGATTTTTTTATTATTATTATTTATTATTATTATTATTTTTTTGTACACACAAACTTTCGAAAGGTCAAGGATGATCCTTCCGGTGACTTTGAGGCGATGTATCGTCACATTTCAAAGGGATCATGGACTTTCTCTGATCAAGATCATGGATGGCAGGTTTCTGATTGCACTGCTGAAGCTTTGAAGGTACCCATTTACTTCATTTAATATTATTTGCTTTTTGTCACACCATATACATTAATTGTGTCTGTGATTTCTATTTTGTAGTGTTGTCTACTCTTCTCAGTTATGTCACCAGAAATTGTTGGAGAGAAAATGGACACAGAACAGCTATATGATGCTGTCAATATCCTACTCTCATTACAGGTTCAATTTTATTTAATTTTTTCACAAAATTACTCCAACTTGTTGCTTTTTTAAATTCTTTAATGAAAGCTACGTGGCGATTCAGGGCAAAAATGGAGGTATGGTCGCCTTGGAGCCAACTGGAGCTCCTAAATGGTTGGAAGTAAGTAGTACTCAAACATATTGATCAAAATTTTCGCTTAATTGACATGTATTTACTAATGGTTGTCATGATTTCTCTATCTTTTGTTCAGCTACTCAACCCCACAGAGTTTGTTGCTGACATTGTGATCAATTACGAATACGTTGAGTGCACAGCATCAGTTATTGATGCTTTGGTTTTGTTCAAGAAGTTATATCCAAGACATCGGAGTAAAGAGATCGAAAACCTGATAACAAATGCCATTCGATACTTGGAAAACGAACAAATGCCTGATGGTTCTTGGTATGGAAGTTGGGGAGTGTGTTTCATTTACGGTACATGGTTTGCACTTAGAGGGCTAGAGGCTGCAGGCAAGACTTACAACAATAGTCCAACTGTGCGTAAAGGCGTCGAGTTTCTTCTCAAATCTCAGAGATCACACAATGGTGGTTGGGGAGAGAGCTACCTTTCCTGTCCAGAAAAGGTAACAATTTTTTTTTTTTTTTTTGTCTCATGTAAAAATGTTCACTTGATTTCTTATGTGTCTGTTTTAATGCCCCCAACAATTAAGCGATTGTGCGCGTGCGTGCACCTGTTTGGTGACATTATACGCAGAAATACATACCACTTGAAGGAAACAGAACAAATTTAGTGCATACTTCGTGGGCTATGATGGGTCTGCTACATTCTGGACAGGTCAGTTTAGCTACTTACGTTACTGTTCGTTCTAACAACGTATTTGAAACGCATTACTGACACGTTAGTTTATATGATTTATACTAGGCTGAAAGAGACGCGACGCCTCTACATCGTGCAGCTAGGTTGATAATCAATTCTCAACTAGAAGATGGTGATTTTCCACAACAGGAAATAACAGGAGCGTTCATGAAGAACTGCACGCTACATTATCCACTTCATAGGAACATATGCACAATGTGGGCTCTTGCTGAATACCGAAGGAGGGTTTCACTAATCACTGCCTTCCAAGACAAGAATGTTTGAAATCAAGGATTGATGAAATAAAATTAATTATATGTTAATGTATAGCATGTTGTTCATTTTCTTCTGTAATGTTTGGCCTTGATTTATATGCGAATATTGCTAAAAAATAAAAATGATGCATTAGTTGTATAAAGTACTCTTTATCTGGTGCAGGATCCTAAACGTTTTTTTTTTTTTTTTTTTTGGGATCATGGTTT
The DNA here is from genome assembly GCA_954870605.1 of Acer campestre. Lineage (NCBI taxonomy): Eukaryota > Viridiplantae > Streptophyta > Magnoliopsida > Sapindales > Sapindaceae > Acer > Acer campestre. Next base: position 16,615,686 of record OX940808.1, read on the forward strand.
ATTACGTGTGATAAATATTTTTATATATTTAAAAAAAATGGTTTATTAGCACAATAAATTAAGATCTCACATGAAAAAACATAAAAAATCTTGCACCTAATAATTATTATAGTTGTATATATCATATACGGAGAAAAAAACACTTGAGCATATGTATTTTACTTCCTACAACACTAAATGGAAACATAATTTTCCTAAAACGAAAGAATTGACAATTGACATAACAATGAAAATTGAAAATACTACGATACTAAAACGTAATATTAACTACCTAATTCAATATATAATAAATAGAAACATAATAATATGTATTAATTACAAGAATATATATATTATTATATTTCCATTTATTATATATTTAATTATGTAGTAAATTATTTTATAATTTGATTTCATTATTTTTGTAGGTGGTCGACCTACAATTGATGTGGATTGGGTCGTTCGTAGATTAGGCCCAAGCAACTTGTCGATTGAACCCTATCGAATCGAATTGTCGTATACTCTTTAACCTGCAAAAAAGGTGAGAATTGACGGAAAAAGAAAAGGTAAGGGATCGATTTATAGCCTTATGTGAGCTTGGGCTGAGCTTTAGATTAATTAACGGAGGTTCAATGAACTCCTCTAGGAAATCGATCGAGGGAAAAAGGGGATCAAACTGGATCAATGGAATGAGTAAGTGGATTGTATTGTAATCTGGGCAGAGTTTCAACACGTGAAGGAGCTTTTGGATGGAGAGAAATCCGAATCCTTTTCCTGTGACCAAATAGATCTATTTATAGGCTTTCCAGCAGGGCCGGTCCTGAAATTTTGGGGGCCCAAGGCGAACTAAAAAATTGAGGCCCCCAAATCCCAACTTCCGCGTTCCTGACTTCCGGGTTCCATATACATAATATATACAAAATTCTAACAAAACTAAAATAGAAAAACGAAATTCTAATATAATACATACAAAATTCAAGAACAATTCTTGCAATGCATACATAAAAATTCAAGAACAATTTTTTCTATTGGGTAGTTGGATTACTAAATCCTTACCTCCGGATTCCATAATATATAATACATACAAAATTCTAACAAAACTTAAAATAGAAAAACGAAAAGAGGTTTTTCGGATTAAAAGAAGAAGAAAAAGGAAAAGATGTGTTAAATTATCTTCTAAAACAATTACGATTGATTTCAAGAAGAGAGCTTCCAAATTCCAATCTAAGAACAATTACTTTCCCACTAATTCCCTATTTCACAAGAAGCCAAGAACAAAGCTAAGAGTTGCCAAGTGCCAAAGAAGTAAAGAAACCTAAAAAATTTCGAATGTCTGGTACAATGAATTACAATTTACAATTTGATATGTTGTGATGGGGTAAGCATAATGATTTTGTCTATTAAAAAAAAAAAAGCATAATGATTTTGTTTATTTAATGGGCATTTTTTTTAAACAACAAAAACATTTGGGTTGTATGTAAATATTTCTTTGGTGGGCCTTTTAATTAATAATTGACATGTGGGTTTTTTTTTTTATTTAAAAAAAAAAAAAACAAAACTATACTCTAACCTAACATAGAATACACATTATATGAATTTGAGGGCCCTTTGGAAATGGGGGCCCTAGGCGGCCGCCTCGTCGGCCTATGCCCAGGGTCGGCCTTGCTTTCCAGGTGAGTTGATCATTAGGTGTTGGTTGAAGAGTATCCTTGAAATCTCGGTCGGATTTCGTGGGATCATTTAACCGGATTTCTTGGGATCACACAATTACTTGACTAGTTCAAACTGGCAAGTGAGTTATCTTAAACAGATAAATATGCTCTATTGAGTAGGAGAACGACTGAGTCAAGTGGGTCGACCCGTATTGGATGGGTTTGGACTGGCTTCAACTAGAAAAGGTTTGGGCCTTAAGCATTTGGGTCCATAGGTCATTTTTGGCTATCACAATTATTATTCTTATTATTTGCTTTCTTGAAAAAAATAATGCAATTCTTATATACTTGAGAAATCAACCTAAATTAAACTAAAGTATGAGTATTATAAATAAAAGAGAGACAAAAGTTAAAAGTAGAGGGGAGAATTACATCCACAACCTTAGGTTTTACATAAATTTATCTAGACGAGTGGAATGGGTTTTTCTACACTCACACCTGCTAAACTCAATAATGGTCAACACTTCCATTAGTTTGACTTGCTTTGACATAGGAAAGGTCTTTAATGCCCCAAAATAATAATAAAACATAAAGTACAAATTTATTTTTTAAAATTACATTATTTTATATAGTTTAGAAAAAGAAAATTACATTATTTATAGATTTTTTAATAATTCTTTTTTGAAAGAAAGATTTTTTAATAATTCCATATATGGATATATAAATATCAATATAACTTTTTATTTAAAAACAAAATTGAATGTTGTGATATTCGACGACATAAATTATTTTTAATAGTTTATGCATAATTGTTTTAATTTAAATATACATTTTTAGAAATTTTAGATTTTTTTTTTTTTTTTTCAGACTGGATTCAAATTGATTTAGGATTCGAATCCGATCTGAATTCAAATGATTTTGGACTTGGATTCATTTGATCCGCATAGCGTTCTATATTCCCTATATTCGAATTTCCAAATATCAAAATTTTCTTAATTGAATTCAAATAAGATTAGGATCAAATATCTTAATCGGATTGGATAATCCGAATTCAATTTCTACCACTACTTATACCTACATCAATGAGATTATGAATTCATTTAAACTCCCCACCATGAGATCTCTAGATGTGCATTTCCCCCAAAATATCCAAATCCCCATACCCATTTGGGGGATAAATCACCCCCAAATGGAAAATGGAGATGGGTATGAATTTCATCCCCGAATTGAAATGGGGATGGGGATGGGGGACCTCTTACCATCCCCATTCCCTCATTCCCCTATTTCCTCAAAACTTATATTTTTTTTAATGATTATTATTTTCTCTATTTACCTCATTTTTCTTGTTTCCCACATTTCCAATTTAAACCCTAAGTGTTACATTTAGGTATGGGCATTTCCCCCATAGGGCCCCACCCCTATTTGGGGGGTGGGGATAAGGCAAAATCTACCCTTAAATCCTAAATGGGAGGGGATTGGGGAGCTCTCCACCCCCATTTCCCCATTCCTAAATAGGGATGGGGTAGGGTGAGGCCCCATTTCTTAATTTCTCCCAAATATATTTAAATATGTGTGTATATATATATACATATATATTAATTTTATTTTCTTTAATTAATTTTTTAACTTTAACTCACAGTCACTCACTAACCCACTTATCACCACCAAGTAAGTCACTAACTCACTAACACATCTATATTACTATAAGTATTTATATTAAGGGGGAATTGCACAAACACTCCCGAGATTTGATAAAATTAAACGAATATGACAGTTTAAGCCATATACGTACTTCCCTCAACATTTGAAAATTGTTGCACAAACATCCCTTACCGTTAGATGAATCTGTTAGTCAACAGTCAAACGTGTAAAAAGTCAAAAATACCCTATATTTTTATTTTAAATAAACTAAAAAATTTAAAAATAAGAAAAAAATATATATTTAAAAATCTTTTAGAAAACATGAAAATGCATCTTAAATCTGAAACCTGGAAAAAAAATTCTTCTTAAAAAAAAAAAATAGTTTGTGCAATTCCCCCCTTGATTTTAAATAAATTTAAAATTTAAAATTTATTTATTATTAAATTGTTTAAAAAACTATTTTTTTTTTAATTTGTATAGATGATTTTTTTTTTCCAGGTTTCAGATTTAAAATACATTTATGTTTTTTAAAATATTTTTTTATTTATAATTTTTTATCTTATTTTTTAATTTTGTAGTTTATTTAAAATAAAAATAAAGGGTATTTTAGACTTTTTACTATTTTGACCATTGACTAACGGATCCATCTAATGATAGGGGATGCTTGTGTAACAATATTCAAATGTTAAGGGAAGTTTGTGTGTATATGATCAAAACTGCCATATTCGTGCAATTTTATCAAATCTCAAGGGATGTTTGTGCAATTCCCCCTTATATTAATTTTGGATTAAATTAAACCAACTAAATATTTTAGATTGAATATTTTGATTATTTATTGGATTGGATATTGAAAAAGAGTGAATCGAAAGATTGAGATGGTCGAATTCTGAATTCTACATTTTAAAATCCAAATTTCAGATTGAAAAACATTAAGATTAGAAATGAGGGAATTGGGGAAATAGGGGATGGGGGTGGGGTGGGGTGGGGGGACCCTCCCCCGCCCCAATGGGCCCCCACACCCATCCCTAGTTACATTAACTCTAAATTTATTTGTATTTGTATTGAATTTTATTTGTATTGAATTTATAACCATGGAGTGTTTTTATTTTTATTTTTTTTTATTTTTGTGTAATTTTTAGTCAAATAGGATCAAACGAGGGAAACTAAAAAAGAATTTGGATTGAAAAAATGGGGAAAATAAGGAAAACGGAGAAACGGGGAAGGGGATAGAGGGACCAATATCCATCCTCATTTCCCTAATGCTCATCCTAGATTGCTTCTCTTAAAATAAATAAAATAATAAAAATAAAAATAAAACTTTAAAATCAGTAAAATTTAGAAAATTATTACTAAATTTAAACCCTTTTTCACTTTGGTCCTTCTACAATTTTTTATTTTTATATAATTTCCTCAAAATTGAATTTATGGCTCCTCAGAATCTCAGATGGTTGTATACAAACTTTCTATAATTAGAATTCAGTCTCAAATCTGGATATTTAGGAAAAATTTTACTTTATTTTATTGCTTTTGCAGAGATACATTGATATTGGATTGGACCGCAGATGTCAAAATTGACTATAATTTATTGATTGGCAATCACTTCGAGGAATGATTTCGTGTTGCAATTTGCAACGGAAGCTTCTTAAATAACGTTTGGTTGTCGACAACGACGGCAACGACTAAAAAACCCAATATCATATTTGACTGACTGGTGCTCAAATCCTCAAATATTGGAGGAGCCCTATCCATCTTCTACTTTGATTCCTCGCTTCTTCCTACTCTCTCTAGTATGTATTTCTCTTCTTCTGGTTAAATTTAGTAACTTTTTTGTTTTTTATCTCTTTAATTGTGTTTACTTTTCTTATAATCTATTTATTGATTGTTCCCCCAAATAGAATTTAGTTGTGGGCAAGTATTCTTTGCTGTATTCAGTTGATTGGTGGATGAAAAATCAAGTCTTTCAAATTTTTATTATCTTCTTACTCAACTGATGAGATTGTACAGTTTTCCCATTTCCAATTAGTTGGTCTTAAACTTCTTCAATCATCAAATCACTTACTTTAACAAAGTTTTATTGTTCAAATTAATAATAATAAAAAAAAAAAAAAAAACATCCCCAGATAGATATGGGTTCAACTTCATCTCATAATTTCTTCAATTTTTTCATTCTTTTCTTATATATGATGCTGCTCAAATGTTCATGTGTATCCAACATGAATTTAATGTACACCTCCCAGAATATAGTACAAATTTCTTGTTTTAATTTAATTGATCTATCCCATGTAAAATCTCGGTTAATTCTTTTTGTATATCTGAACTATATTCATTATGAAAGAAATCTAATTATTGTATAGAATAGATGGTATCCATATTTAGTATCCTGAGCTTTATATTCTTTGCAGGTTCTTTTTGTTAGAGAAAGCAATTCAGGCATGTTCTGAAGCTGTCTAAAACTGTAAAACATGACCCCATCAACCATAATGGCTAACAGTATTTCAGATGATGATGATGATTCATTCACTAAACCCCTTGGAAGACGATCTGTTACTTATTATGGCATGGGGCACATGCTAAATGACATAACTGCTGCCTGTTGGTTTACTTATCTCTTGTTGTTCTTGACAGATATTGGACTTTCACCAAGGTATTCATCTCATCATCTTGTCAGCATTTTATATTTATATAGTTTCTTCTTCAATTTGGCTGGGCTTGTATTTGCATTCTTGTTTAGAATGCGATGATTTGTATGAGAAGAAATTTACAAGCAAGGTGCTGGTTTTTTATCCTGTGAGGATTGGACTTAATATAAATAAAAAATAAATCCTGTGGAGATTCAACAAATTTGCCCTTCTATTGGTTTGATGCACATTGAGATCTATGGTTTGCTGATAACGAATACATGTTTAGAGTAAGAATTAGATGCCTTGTACTAAACAAAAATAAGATGGAAGTTTTACATTTCAGTACGGACGTAAGAATATTGCATTGAATTTTGTCTACTATTATTTCTGATAAGTATGAACTCTAGCACTATAATTTCTACACAATAGAAGATTAGAGTTATAATCTTTAGCAAAGAATGTTTTTGCCCTGCTAACAAGAATGTTAATTTGATTTAGAGGTTGTAGTAACTAGTAACAGAGAGAAACATGGTAATCAGGATACTAAGAATTGTTTGGGCTTCTTCTTCTTTGGAAAACAGTGTATCCAGTCTCATTATAATGTTCAAAAGCATGTGGCAGAATCACCCTTTGCTGCTCTCATTATTCCATTATGATGGATTGTATAACACAGAATTGAGTAGTACTCAATGTCTCGGAATCATATCATTATCATACATTTTGATTATTTATTTATTTATTCCTGAATTGATTAATATTACTTAGTTTCATTCCCTGGTTGGTTGAACTTTGTAAATCTGTTCCTTAGCGGTCATAAATGGAATTTGTATATAGATGTAACATTTCATTTTATTTTTATTTTTTTGTTTTGTTGTACCTTAGAATTTCCTAATTTGTCCTTTTTGTTTAACAGGGCTGCTGCCGCTGTTATGCTTTCTGGTCAGATAGCTGACGCGTTTGCTACCATATTTACTGGAGAACTGGTAGTTTGAGATAAAATATGTCATGTTTACATGATTAGTCTGTTATAATTGATAGCAATGGTCATCATGTCTTTACATCTTTTATAACACCATTTTCTTTTCTCTTGCTCCCCCTCCACACTATTTCAATTATATTTTCTTCCTTTTCTTTTTGGATTATTTCCTATGCATCATCAGTTATCTGCACAATTTTTCTTGTTCTCTTAGAATTTGATTAACAGATGCAGATTTTATATCAGGCTTTGGTAAATCTCTCATCTAGATTGATGTAGAGGAAGCTTAATCAGAAATTTGTTGTGAATATAAAGTTGCTTTAATTGTTTATGATGCTATTCTGCATAAAATGTTGTCTAGAGAATGGAGTTTTTGGGAGAATCACTCTTGATTTATCAAGTGGAGAATGTTGGACCGTCAAGAGTGGTAGAGTGCTTAAATACTATTGTTTGAGTCCTCTCTTACAAGCTAAAGGTTTTGGGTCTGGTGAATACCAAACAAAAGGAATACAAGTTTCCATACTTATTAATTTTTTGTAGTCCACAAAAGGTTTTTGAGCTGTGGACATCTTGTTCACCTTTGTATCATCTTTCTTCAATAAAATCATTTAGTTTCCTATCGAAAAACAAAAAAAGAAGAAGACAAAACTAACAAAAAGAATAGTTTTGTAGGTGAATCATGAGTGAGAAAATTCAGTTACATGAGTTTTGAGAATTGCATGGAATATCAATAAATCTTAAATAAAATATAAAAAGCAGTTAACTCAATGAAACCTCCAATATAGTGCCCAAGATTGCGTTTATTGACTCATTTATTTGTGCCCTTTGTCTTATTGTCTACCTGAGAAGCATAAAGAATATAGTATTAGTCATCCTGCCTATGCAGCTGGTTTTGGGAAATTAAATATTACTGAAATGGTAATATTTTTCAGATTTTATGCAAGCATGAATAGGTAGCTGTGTGTTGTGTTCCAGAGTATGTTGATGCTTCCAGCTATGCCGTTTTATCCAGAAGCAAGGAAGAAGCCATGAAGAATGGTTATTGAGAAGTTTTATGATATGTTTTAAATGAGTGAGCACATGCATGCTGATGTACAATAATTCTGCTTTGTGATGATTAATATTGACGTAATTTTAAGATTCATTTCCTGTAGTCTCTATTTATATTATGGTTTTACTTTTTCTATGCTGTCTTTTAATTTTATTTTTTTCTTTTACTTGGTAGATAGATAGATTTGGACATTTCAAAATATGGCATGGTGCAGGATCTGTTTTGGTTGCTGTTTCATTTTCTTCAGTTTTTGGAGGTTGCATGCCTTGTACAATTCTTGGTACCTCTTCAGTCACGGTGGAAACAATCTCGTACTGTGTTTTTGCTGCAATCTTTAATGTGGGATGGGCTGCTACTCAAGTTTCACACATGTAATGATCTCTATAGCTTAATATTTGTCAGTTAAAATGTGAAAGCATCATGATTAATTTTACTAAGTGAAACAAGGAGGATCGCATTTGAATTTTCTGTATAGCATTAGGATTCTCTTTATTTATACCGCCCTTGGTGGAAATGCTTAGTTCTTGTGGTGGTTTAATTTCTATAATTGGATTGATCAAAACATCTTCATTTTGCCCTTTGGGAGTGAACCGAAGAGTATCGTAATATTATGGTAGTATAATTACATTAAATAGAAAATTGATGCCATTAAAACATGGGGCACCAAGGGAGCTCTTAGCTGCTCTTCTTTGGGAAAAAAAAGGAATAAAAAAAACTCATTTTCTTGTATTTCATATATTATACATATATGTGTGTGTGAATTATTTATGCTCTGCATTATAATTGTTTTGGCCAGGTCAATGGTGAATTGCATCACACTGAATTCAACAAGCAGGGTAGTGCTGACGAGCTGCCGCAATGCTTTTACAATGGTCTTCTCTTTACACACTAGTTTTGATGTATAGTTATCCTGCCAACTTTATATGTCATTGAGGATCATGCTCACTAAACATTTTACAGATTGCGAATCTTGGCCTATATGGTGTTGCTTTAATTGTGTTTGGTGTAACAAAGGCGAATACACATGCTGATCTTGAAAATCAGGTAGTATACTTGTTCAAAGTTGTTTTGGCCGTTAAGAGTTTTTCGTTGGATTGGTTGTTAAGTTATTCTGGAATGAGCAGTACCGATGGATTGCATACGTGTCAATTTTTATTGGATGCTGCTTTGTGGGAATATTTCATCTTGGAACCAAAGAACCAAGGTACAGTAGCTGTCTTAAAGCTTTAGTTCACTACTCATAGGGTGTTCTGATAATGTTCTTACAGAACTTGAATTGGAATTGAAATGGGATTCATATGATAATTATAAAACATAATTATTTTGAAGAATGAGTTATTGAACAAAATAATTCGAATAGAGGCAATTTTTTGAGTATCTGATTTCCCTTGGGCTTCAATACAAATCACTCTTCAATGGCTTTATTTTACTAAAATCTTTGTGCCTTTATGAAAGTATAGTTGATAATTGCTATGAGAAATTGAAAAAAAAGCATTAGAATTTGTGTCTCTATTAACAAATTTTAATTCACCCTGTGAACATCTTGAAAAATGTTCATCTAATTTGGTGATTTGTGCAATTACAGCTTCCCGATTGTGACTATATTTGACATTGTTTTTCTGTAGATTAACAATTAGTCTACGAGGAAATAGTCGTGCAAGGATTTCATGGATTTACTGGTTCAAGAAAGTATTATACTATCAAGTTGCTCTTGTTTACATGCTCACAAGACTAGTACTCAACGTTTCGCAGGTCTGCATTTGAGGAGAACTCCTTAATACAACTTTTCAGTCGGACAAATAATTTCTTTGATTTACAATAGCTGCCTAAAGAATGTCAAGATGATTTGTAATTTTTGGCATATGGTCTATGTATTTCTTACATCAAGTTGTCTGTTTTCACCCAGGCATATCTAGCATTCTATGTCATTAATGAATTGCGAATGGCCGATTCAGCTAAAGCATTGGTAGGTGCCCGGACCTTGTCAACATTGGAATTTGTAACAATAATTTTACTGATACTAGATTTGAAAGATGAATGCTGAGTTGATTATGTTGTCTGGTTGGTTGGGATTAGGTACCTGCCATCATCTATATATGCAGCTTCATCGTATCCATCATTCTCCAGGTTGTTTTCATGAAACTCTGTTTTGTAATGAAATTATCTGGACAATCTGTGTACACATGTACTGCTCCCTTTTATATAATAATCATTCGATATGCAAAAATGTAGGAGATGGCATGGACTGGTCAACGACTGAAGGCCTACTACACTGCTGGGGGCATTCTTTGGATTTTTTGTGGTGCAGCAATCCTTATTTTACCTAGAACCATGAGTGCTTACATGTATGTCATATCAATATTTATTGGCATAGCGAATGCTCTAATGATGGTATGTTTTACATTTCTCCAGTCCAGTGTTTTCGTTAATGTTTTTCATATTTAGATTTTGGTTTTTTCTTTTTAAATCTTACCAGTTGCTGACATTATCTATATGTTGTTAACATAATAGGTGACTGGAATAAGCATGCAGAATGTGCTAATTGGTGAAGATCTGAATGGCTGTGCATTTGTTTGTGGATCATTAAGCTTCTTGGACAAAATGTCGTGCGGGATTGCCCTATATATTCTCCAGTCATATCAGAGTAAGTTACATGCTGAGTGTTTTATATGAAATACTCTTGTAAGATTTGCAGTTCCCAGTTTTGTCTCCTTTCGTTCCTTGTAATGCAAGCGTTGTTTGCATTTGAAAAACTCTACTTGACACTAGAAGCTTTGATACAGGTACCTCACCGACACGCCTGGATAACTTCTTAGTGAATCCCCATATTCCAGTTACAAGATACGGTTTGGGTCTTGTTCCAGCAATATGTTCACTTCTTGGGGTGGTCGTTACATACACCATGGAACTCCGCACCCCATATTCTAAATCTTTAACAGAAACCCTGTTGGAATGATGTCTAAGAAGTGCCAATTTGATGTAAACAACCAGAGAGTATTGGAGGAATTGCTGAATTTCCGGTATTCATCCGAGAGAGTGCACTATGACCATGCAATTATCGTTGCTGGTTAGGTTAACAGTCAGAAACACGCACTATGACCTTGCAATTCTCGTTGCTGATTAGGTTAACGAGTCAGAGGCACTTATCTTTATTTTTCCCCCCTATATGTAAATTGTTGTTGTCAGTCTTACTTGTTTAAATTCTTGATCTTCAATATTTGTTTAGAAATTCATTCAAATATGCTGAAATGTATCAGATACACAGATGTATAATTCATTCAAATATACAAATGTCTTAGATACAAAGTTATTTCAATTCTTCTGTGTAATGTTCACCTAGTGAAAGCTCCTGGCGCTTGTACCGGACCATCACCTTTCCTTTCACACCGACAACCATGGCATTCCAGTTAATCTCCAGGAAGGGTGTTCCTGGAGATCAGGCACGGATGCAGCATAGGACGAGGGGGTGCCACTGCCCCCCTGAACTTTTGAAAATTTACAAATTTACCTATATTATAATTTTTGTAATATCCTTAATTCTTAGATTTTTATGTTTTTGCCCCAATTTCATTTCTTATTTTTCTATAAACAGGACATATAATATTTTTTTCCATCAAATCACATAAAAAAAAAAAAAATCTTTTATTTTATATATAGTATTTATTTCGATGTATCTTAAATATAAATGAAAATCGATCATAACATATATGTTATATCCCAACTAATATTATTTTCATTCAAATAATTTTATTCTCTCTTACCATATTAATTATCTCACTCATCACCCTAATACCATATTATAGTTTTGATATGTTATTTATTTTTACATAATCAATGTGTTAATTCATATAATTAAAACATATCAACCAAACATATACTTTTTTAGACAAGATGGGGTTGACCTATTTGTATGCCCCTCACACCCATGACCAATACCACGAGATTATAGGTTCAAGTCTCTCCCTCTATCCAAACCCCAAATTATTATAATATTTCAAAAACATATATATGTATATTTATGTTTAACTATTACGATATTTTATCAAACAAACTTTTTTAATTTTTTAAAAATTAAAATAGTTTTTGGATGTTAGAAAAATACAATTAAAACAATTTTAATTTTAATTAGTTTTCTAACTCCTAAACAGTAAACACTATTATTGAATCTTGAATAAAGGGCCATAAGATTTTACTACATTATTTTTAGAGTAATTATAAACATTTCAACTCTATAAATCAACTTGTATTCTAACTACTAATGTTTCAATTGACAAATAAATACATATTAACGGTATTTTTTTTTATAATTTTTTTTTAAATAGTACCCTCTGAAATACACTGTATAACTCATTATATTTTATGATGCCCCTGCTGGAAATAATTTTTGGCTCCGTCCCTGCTGGAGATCTCAGCTCGAATTCAAAGTTCCTCAATAGATGGCTCCATATAAAACAATTTAGAATGCCAAAAAACATATCGATTCATTCAATGATTACATAGCATTTGATCACAGAACTAGCAAACTTGGAATTTCTCAAAGAAATTCTAAATTACAAAAACTTTAATGATTTCATGAGTTCACTGTAATTACAATTAAAAAACATTCAATATTTCCTCTATATATATATATATATATATGAATCACTACTCTCTTGAAAACCATTTGAAGCTCCAGTCCTCCTCAATAACCGATTCAAAACAAGGCAATTCAGGCTCAATCACCATCCCTTCTCCTCCATTAATGTTAATATTACCCTCCTGCTGGATTGGCGGCAATGGCACCAAATTATTTTCTGATCCGACTCCTGAAATATTATTCCAGTCAGCACTATAGAACTGCATCACATCAGGATTTTTTGTTGATTCGAGCTCATGAAACTTCAAAACTTGATCGGTACTCTCTAAAGTAGGATAATATTCCTGATACACCGAAAGAAAATTCTTCTCTTCAGTGTTAAACTGTAGTACTGAACTAGAATTCTCTACTGATTCGAACTCAGGCTGCGGAGTCTGTGCTACACCATGAAATTCATACAAAGCATTGATGCCCTCCTCTTTAGTGGAGCTGTAACGATCTGTCTCTAGTGCATATCCTACCAGCTGGTTTGTTTCTTCTCCATTTTCTCCAGATTGTTGTGAGGATGATGCCACTGCCAATGCATTGTTGTTATAAAAATCCCCACCAATCTTTGGGTTAAAATTTAGGGTTTCAAGGAACGGTGGATTGACCAAATTATTATCTCCAAAAGAATCTTGTTGTTTTTGATGAAATGCCACACCTTTCTTCTTGAATATTCTACAAAGAACAATATCACAAGATTTATAATCAATACCCATCAAAGACTCACCAGCCAGAGAAAACTCATGCATGATCCAGTGACTTTTCTTGGACCCATTCTTGATCCTGAAAGTGAAATTCTTCTTCAACCCAATTAAACCCTCCTTCTTCTTCTTGTCAGCAAATATCTTCTCTGATTTTCTATCTCCATGCCAAGTCCCACATCCAGCAACCCTAGAAACCCTATGCAGACTTGCCTTCTTCAACCGAGTAAATACATAAAACTTGTAGTCGTCCTCCTCTGATAATTCATGATCAGTGCCATGAAAAATCTCCCACAGTGGCCTGCTGTAAAGATCGCAGAATTGGATTCCATTCCACGGCAGTTCTTGCCCTCTAATTTTCCTCAGAAGATAACCTTTCACCAGGTCTTCATCAGAGGGCATGAATTGAAACCCTAATGGGACATCAACTTGCATTGTTTTCAACTCAAACTTACAGCGCAAGCAACAAAAAATATTTCTCTAACAGTGTGTTTTAGAGAGAGAGAGAATTTTTCAACGGAAACTGACAAGGCAACAAAAAATATTTCTCTTACACTCGACCAGTGTGTTTTATAGGGAGTGAGAGTGAGAGAATTGTCTGAAATTTGGAAACTATTTGGTGGGTTTCGAATTTGGAAACTATATGGAGAGTAGTATCGAATTTGGAAACTGATTTTACTTGAGCGAAACTTGATGTTTCTTGGGTTACAAGGCAGAGCAAAGGAGCTGCTTTTTAACGACGCAGTGGCATCAATTAATTGCCAACGGTAATAATTAGAAGATATTTTTAATAAAAAGTTATGTGAATATTTAATTTAAGCTCACATGTGATATTGTGACACGTTGAAAGATTTGATTTTTTTTTTTTTATTGATTGTCAAACCCTATATGATAATCAAGTTTAGTTTCCTTTTTGGTTAATTAAATAATTAAGTTGATAATAATATGTTTAAAATGCTTCTAACATTATTAAAAGTTTATTTATTTTTTTTTGAAAGGTTGTTATAGGTTCTATTGCCACAAAAAATAGTTCTTTGTACACCCATTTATTTCTCACATCCACTGTTAAAAAAAAATAAAATTGAAATTTAATAATTTCGGATCTCATCTCTAATTTTAACAAGGGTCAGTGTTATCTAGAGCTACTAATTTGGTGAGGCAGTCCCTAAATGGCCATTAATTTTTCCAAATGGCTCAAATTAGCAATTCCATTAAAAGAAAGTATCAATTGTTGCCACTTTACTCATTAATTGTTCGAAGTCCGTTTGCTTATGTCATAACTTGTTAGAATCGAGGTTAAAATAGTAAAACAAGAAGGGGCAATAATGTTAGGACTTTGAAGCAGCATTATGCAACCAAGCTAATTCAACATCTTCACCCAAATGACCCTCTACTACACTATTTTCAATCTGAAAACCAAGTTGAAGAAAAACAACCACAGGAACAACAAGATCAAAAAGGAACAACATCCTAGAAAAAAACTAGTGACCTAAGAAAGAAGCAGAAGACAAATTGAGTTTTGAGTTTTGAGTTTTTTAGTCTAGATAGTTTTATATTGAGTTTGGATAGGTTCTTGAACATTTTTTTCTTTTCTAAATACAACATGCAGACCCGTTGATTGATGCATCCTTAATTGTCTTTCACTACTACAAAAAACGCAAAAGAAATCGGTTTATTTTTCATTTCATTTTTTGTGTGGTTTTGTGTTTTGTTGGAGATATTTTTGTGTAAACTTTTTCCTTAAAACTGTATCTTTTGTCAAGGAAATAAATTTTTTCGTCCATGATGGGTTCTTTAATTTTCAAATACGAATTCAACGATATAAAGAACGTAAAATTCTGGGCGGTATTTTGAAAGTTATGATCAATTATTCTGTCAAATGTCAGAAGCGACGCGCAATCCGCGAGTGAGGTGTGTTCATCACTCTTTTTCCTTAAAACTGTATCTTTTGGCAAGGAAATAATTTTTTTCGTTCATGTTGGGTTCTTCAATTTTTCGATAGGAATCCAACAGTATAAATAACGTAAAATTCTATGCAGTATTTTGAAAGTTATGATCAATTATTCAGTCGAAGGTTAGAAGCGATACGGAATCCACGAGTGAGGTGTGTTCATCGCTCTTTTTCCTTAAAACTATATCTTTTGGCAAGGAAATAATTTTTTTTGTCCATGTTAAGTTCTTTTATTTTTCGATACGAATCCAACGATATAAAGAACGTAAAATTCTGGGTGGTATTTTGAAAATTATGATCAATTATTCAGTCAAAGGTCAGAAGTGACGCGAATCCGCAAGTAAGCTGTGTTCATCGCTCATTTTCACACTTTTCCAAATCGATTTTTGGAATATTTTCTGAATGAAAAGTGTTTTTTTGCATGTCTACTTTCTTGTGTCAAAATTTGAGCAAATATTAATGTTGAGTATTTTTAGAGATATGCACTTGAATGTGGACATAGGTCAGATTTAAATAGTTTGCAGAGATGAAAATAATGGCCTTTTTGGAACTCCACCCACCAATTAATGATGTCTAGTGCTATTTTATTCTTTAGGAATGTCATGTCATAGATAACGGCAGTTTTCTGTTAGATTTAACAGAATGTCTATCAATGAACAATGTTTCGTCAAAATGGTGATTTTGGAACAATTTGAAAGTCGGTAGCCTTTTTGGGACTTTATCCACTAATTAATGGTGTCTAGTGCTATTTTCTCAAAACCAAAAAAAAAAAAAAAAAAACTATTAATTTATAGAAATTATACCGTACTTTGAATTTTAAATTATTTTTTTTTTTCAAAAACAACTTAAAAACAAAAGCTTGGGAAAAAAAAAAAAACAGAAGTAATTAAAAAAACATTCTCTTCTTGAGATTTTATCTAGAAGTTCATTCCAATAAAAAAAAATGTTTTCATTTTTAGATCACAACAAACAAAAAATCTCCATATTTTGCTTTTATTTTATAGTGTCGAAATCCATACCGATCACGAAATTTCAATTTCCAAATCGATATCAAATCCTGATTTTGAAAAAACAAAAAACTAATAAGTATTCCACAGATCTTAAAATGCAAATCGTCATTGAGAGAGAGATCTCACCAATTCATCAAAATGATGAACAGAGCTGGTGTGTGTGTGTTTTGACCTATAATACATGTCTACAAGTTTTGTTATTTCAAATATTTACTTGTTCTTGATATCTAAAGCTGTCTACAGCCAGCTCTATTGAGAAAGAATAACACACTCGAGCTCGATTTCTAGCACTCCTCTCTCCACTTTTTGCAGCCGGAGATTGATTTCCTGTTTCACCGTTACATCTTCTAGCGTGATGATACCATCGTCAACTAGGGTGTTTTCTTTGCTGGCTACCCACTTACCGAGCAGCATGGATTCGTTAATGTTGGACTTCTCGTAGGCTCTAGTAGCCGTGACCAGAGGTTGAATGTCTATCTCCGCCTCCCCCATGAAGTCATCAGTTGAGAATGTGTCCTTATCACATACAAGCTGCATTGAACAATCCAACAAAATTCTTACTTGTTAAACCAAAATGGACCTTATAGACATAATTATTCAAGTCAGAATTCGACTGCATAAAATTACAAACCTTGACAATGTTGTAAACTTCCTATAAGACTGCATAAAATGGACACAGGAAGCAGGACATGAACATTTCACAATTACAAACCTTGAGAATGTTGTATATAAGATTAAGCAAGGATACGAACATCCTTCATCTCTCATTTTCTCGAATGATTTATGCATTTTCCTTTAATTTATTTTGCTAACCAACATAATAAGAATAACATTACTCAAACAGAAAACCATTACCTGTGAATTGCTCTTTTCAGACTCTTGCTGTGACAGTCAGACTGTATCCTTCCCCAGCTGTTTTGAAATGCATGTCCAATACGATGTTTGGTTGCTTGTTTATCATTTGGCTTTTTATCTTGGGGAGAGCAATCGTTTGAAGAAGTACGTCGATGAGGATCAGCTGGAAACGGACAGGCTAAAATATAAATGTCTGTCATGATCTCAAAACTCAATAATTAGAGTATAATCAAACCTCAAAAGTAGTCAATAATTGTGACATTCTATTTTACGAAAGCAATTCATGAAGTGTAGTTGCGAAACCATACCTTTGGTATATGTACTCCAAGGCTTCTATGAATGCCGGAACACTTGATACAAATAAATACTCCGAGACTTTTAAGGATCTGATATCCACCAAATGATATAATCAAAATGTAGTGCAATAAACCAGATACTAACAGTAAAGATGAACTTTAATGAGCTTATGTTATAGCTATTCTATGAAGAAAAAAGTTACATAAATAGATTAAAAGAGTCTTATAGGACCTTGTTTAAGATCTTGATCTTCAATATTTGTATAGAAATTCATTCAAATATGCTGAAATGTGTGGGATACTGATGTATAATCATACAGATGACAGATGTATATACAAATTTATTCAATTCTTGTGTGAAGTGTTCACCTAGTGATTCTTTCCTCTGCTCTTTCTTCACCTGTCTAATTCACTTTTGACTTTTCATCACTGTTTATCAGTTGCTTCAAACTCTTGTGATCATTCAGCATCAAAAATCTTCTTTGTATATATACACTTTGAGGCCGGAGAGAGGGGAACATGATTCGAATCCGCTAGATCAACTTCCTCTCGTAGGTTTATTATTGTTCATCATCTATCCAACTAGATCAATTGCTAAAATATTTCCACAAGGGTTGTATTGTAGCGTTGTAGTTTATAAAATGTAGGATCCTCTTCGCTAATCTGATCGCTGTGCCCTTGATTTCTTTTTTTATCCACATAAGCTCAACATAACATTTGGTCTTTTCAAAAACTAGATACAACTTTAAATTTCGATAAATAGTTTTGAGCTTTTCAAGAGAAAAATAGAAAAGATCATAAAAAAAAAATAAAAAAAAATGCCCCATAAAAGACCAGAAGATTCATTGCATCAAAAAAGGACTAAATAAATCCCAAATTTGGGGAGTTGAAAATCAAACATAACCTAAATACTCTCTAACAAGCTACAGTGATGATCACAAATACATGAAAAGGGAAAAACCACAATAAATAGAAAGAGAAGGCAAGAACCTATTCAACACAAATAGATAAAAGCACCCACAGCAGTTAAATCAACCCATAGTCTGAGGGTAATAACTTCATAGGAAACATTCAATAACCTCCCAATTTTTCACTAAAGTTTCAAAACTAGTTAACTGAAAGCTCCCGGCGCTTGTACCGGACCATCACCTTTCCTTTCACACCAACAACCATGGCATTCCAGTCGATCTCCGGGAAGGGTGATATCAGCTCGAATTCAAAGTTCCTCAATAGATGACTCCATATAGCCTTTATTTGAAGGTATGCAAAGGGTTCACCAAGGCACCCATGTCGACCACCACCAAAGGAAATATACGAGAAGGCCCCAGCTGCCTTGTCTTCCTCTCTTCCAACAGAAAACCTATCGGGATCATAACTGTCTGGATTCTTGAAGATATGAGGAAGTCGGTTGGCAAATGCTGGCGATGTTGCGACAATGTGACCCTTAGGAATATCGTAATCTTTTCCATCTCGGGTTGTCACACTAAAATCGCTGTGAGAGCTGCGAAGAAGCATGATCAACGGTGGGTGGAGTCTGAGGGCTTCCTTAATGCATCGATAGAGGACATCCATCTCCGATAAGACATCGTGATCGACCTTTTTTCCATGCTTCTTCATCAGATTTCTCTGCTCTTCCTCCACAGCAGATAGGTATTCCTTGTACTTGAGGAGATAGGCCCCAGTCCAAGTGGAGGTGATTGAGCTGGTGTGCTGCCCAGCAAAGAGTGCGGCAATAAGTAATCCAGTGACCTCAGATTCAGTTGTTGGACGGCCATCTTTGTATTTTGACTCAATGAAGCACTGCAACATGTCGTCCTCTGACTTTCCAGCAAGTTTACGGGAAGAGATGATGTTAGCAAAGATTTCTGAAAGCTTCTTGCGAGCCTTGTCACGGCGGCGGTGAGCTGGGATGGGCAAGTATGGGAAAAGAACACTGATAGGGAGCATTCCATTATCCAGGTCGTGAAAGAGGGCAGAGACATCATCAAAAAGCTTATCACGAACCTCCCGACCGAGGAGACATCTACTAGCTGTCAAGATGATCAAATGCTCTAGCTCATACTTTAAGTCAACCTCGCCGCTGTCTCCCCATTTTGAGAAGTAATCCTGAATAAACCCAGGATGAAGAAGCAAAAGTAAGAACAGAGTTGCTATGACATATATAAATATATACGAAATAAAAAATAAATAAATAAATCGCCAAATCACCTCAAATCCAAAGTAACAGCATGCATAACACGTGAGAAAATTCAGAGCAAAGAAAATCCAAATACGAAACAATTCTTTCAAAAGTTAAAGTGAAATTCAAAAGAGTTTCATATACTTTGACGGCAAGGGGGGAAATCATGCTAGTTATCAAATCATGAATTATTGATGATCATTAGAAACAAATAAGAGTTGTCATTTATACAAGATTAAAACATTTTCACTTAATACGATACATTTAATACTTTAAAGTAATAAACTAAGTGGGTTATCTGTACCTTGAAAGGGCTCCTCAATTTATAATCATCGATAAATAGAAAGAATACACAGCTAAATTAATGCACGTCATAAGTAACACAGTTGACACATGATCCACAAGGCGACATCAACTTGCTCTACAAGACACAACATAAACAGATACTGATTTTCTAAGTAGCATGAAGAGCACAGCCATTATTTCAAACTGACACATCGTCTCTATTCAAAATAAATTTCTATACAAAACCAAGTATATGTTAGTTGAACCTTCCCTTTCTATTCAATAAATGTTTTCCAACAAAATTTGCAAAACATCATCAAGCATACACAGAATATTGGCGCCAAAAATGTCACAAATCTTAAACTTTCAGCTTACCTAACAACATAAAACATAAAGGGTCATCCTACAAACATTTTAAATCAACCAAAAACAATTGAAAGAAAGCATAATAAAAGACAGTCCAAGAATCAAACAATTCTCTCGCAAACCACTTACCTCTGCTTCAGTAACCATCTGATCCACATAGCTCTTCAACTTATTCACTCTCAACGCCTCAGTGAAGAACCGGAACTGCTCTTGCCTAATCGAATAATCGACGTCAAACACTACTCCTGGCCCAAAAGTTGGCACATTGAACTGATATACTTCCTGCTGGCTAAGGTCTGTTTCGGGGGCCTTAAAGAAGTGAGCTGAAACCTCAGGTCCAATCAAGAAGGTAATTTTCCTGTTAACTAAGGGGACAGTGAAGACACTCCCAAGTTTCGGGTATTCCTCACGGAGCATCACAATTGGCCCTTTCAAGAACCGGAGCAGCCCACCAATCACTGGCCAACCATTAACAACAGGAGGCAAACGCTTACTAGATCTAGGAATTATAAGGGCAGAGATCAGCTTGGCCACCAAAAGAGTGGCCACAATGAGCAGACCCACATTGTAGTACTTGTTATCCTCATCCATGATGATCACTATAAATTTAACAAAATTAAAATAATCAGATTCAACTACAAATTCAAATCAAAACAAAAACACATAATCATATCATTAAAAATAGCGAAAACCCATTAAGCAAAAAAAAAAAAAAAATCTAACAAGAAAAACAATGTAGTGACAGATCTAAGAAAACCCTTTTGTGCAGCTACAAAATCAATCAAGCTAACAATACCCAGAAGTTATTCAGATCAAAATAAGCATTCAAATTTGAAAAGTTTAGAGCTTTCAAATACCCGATTTGAGATTCAAATTTTGCAGGAGATATCGAGGCTGAATCAGAGATAGATATATAATAAAAAAAATAATAAAAATAAAAATAAAAAATAAAAAATAAAAAATTGAAAGGACCAGAATATTAGGCAGAGACAGAGATATAGACAAGTAGGATCGGCATCCTACTAAGCTACTATTGATAGATTAATTTAAGTGACCGGTTTGATTTTAATTACAACTTTACAAGTGTTTTAAGTGTAAACAATGTGTCGTTTTTAGGTGTTTAGAGTGTGCAGTGAGATTAGTGTAGGACTTAAGTACGTAATTAAAAGGATGTGAATGGATGGACCGTATCCGTATCAATATCCGTATCCATATTCATATCCATTCCCGTTTCAACTTTCATGTAAAATAAAATTTATAATATATATTAATTAATTTAAATAAATATACTCATATGTTATAAATATGAATTTTATATCATGCTCTACGCGAACCCATTGCGGTTTATATGATTATCTTCGTCTATATCCGTTTTGCGATATCCATACATATCTACTGTAAGCGGACATCCGTGAACCCGAATCCATGGGTAAAATCCCCGGAAGTGGATATCTTTGACTCGAATCTGTGGGTAAAATTGTCAAACTGTGTAAATCAGGGGCTGATGGAATCTGGCAAAAAAACAGTGGGTCTGTGGTGGAGGGTGGTTTTGTCGTGCACGTGGCAGATTTTTATTGAAGGAAGGACTTGAAAAATCTAATTGAACACGTGCCAAGTTGGAACATAATGAGAGAAACGACAAAACGGTTTTGAAAGGATATGGTCATCTACAATCAGGTTTTAGCAATTCAGAAATGGAATTCATTCATGTAATACATTTAACAAACATTTTTTTGAAAATAAAAAAAAATAAAAATTGAATGCTGTTATCAGAAAACCCAAATGAAAATGAAGTGTTTGTGAGAAACTTACCCAAAAAATAGTCAGAAAATCATACCCAAAACCAAATGTTTCTCATACACAGAAGAGTTAACAAGAATCCCCAAAGCTTGATTTCAAAGAAGAAAATCGAAATAAACAAACAAACCCTAAATCAAGTAATCTGAAATAAAAAACAACAACAACAAAGTGGGTTTCAAATACATACCTCAGGAAGCGATTGGCGTCGAGAGTCGTGATGCGTCGACGGCGGCACGACGGCAAGAGGGTAGAGACGGATGCGGGCGGGTTTAAAATGAACCCTGTTTAAACCCGCAAACGACCCGCAATTATGTGGGTTTATATTGAAGGGCTTGATGTGGGCTTTTTTATGATAAGGTCCGGGATTAAATCCGGCCCTCATCAAGCGGGTAATGGCCAAACCCTCTGACCCAGCCCATTTTCCCATCTCTAAATTTTTGCAGGTTTTAGCTGGTAAAGTGCTTATTCCAATGAGGAAAAGATTCCCAAATAAAAAATAAAAAAAAATCGATATCCTTCACCAATTTTTTTTTTTTTTGTTGAAATACCAATATTTAAAATAAAATATTTTGACTTTAATCTCATTCGAACTTAATCGTGAATTCGGTTCTTTTTATGACAGAAATCTCAAATTGACGGCAGCTTATCCTTGTGACTATGCAATCTATAAATGGAAATTCATTTTATTAAAAGAAACTAGCTGCTATACTTTGTTAGATTTATCATTTACGAGATCCTTTCAATGGGTCTCAGATTGATTGCGAGTCTTCGGTAGTAACGGAATCCGGGAAAGTGTACATAAGTATGAACAATTATAGATATTTTATATTCTATTATTATAAGGCGTATTATTAAAAAAATTATAGTTAAAAAATAATAATTTATATATATATATATATATATATATATGCATTTTACATTTTAACCTGAAGAATTTTATAATTTTATAGTTTGGACTCCCCAAACCCGAACTTTTGTCTTCCACCCTTACTTCCAACGAAAACTCGCTTAGCCAATTTTTTTTTTTAATGAAATTTTCTAATTTACAATTTTATCATTCCATCAATAAAAAAAAAATAATAATAAATAAAAAAATATCCACACATATCCTCTCTCTCTTCTCTACAACATGTTCTAGCCACCATCTCCACAGAAATTTTTTATTTTTTATTTTAAAAACATTAATCAAAACCACAAGTAGATTTAACATTACTATGAATGAAACAAGAAATTGATGAAGTAAAGAATGAGAGAATTCAAAGGTAGATCTAAGAGAGAGAGAGAGGCAACAGAGTTTGAGAATCTAAGAATGAAGAAAGAGACACCGACAATGAAAAGGAAAAAATGGTAGCAAGGATGTAGAGAAAAAAAAAAAGGGAAAGTAAATGAAAAGAACAAAATGGTGGAGTGGTGGGAGCTCATTCTTCAATGGCTAATCCATATTTAAAATTTTAATTATCATTTAATTCAAACCGAAGCTTTGGCAAGTGTTAATTATGCTAACAAACTGAATTTGAAGAGAAAATTAAAAATGAAGATAGTAGCTTATACACTTTCTTCTCTTATCATTTGTGTAAATGAACAAACAAAAGCCAGATTACCAATAAATAACCCAATAAATTATAGATTAAACTAGAACACTTTCAAGATCTTCAAGTATGTGTGACACTTTCAGAGCTACTACTATGGCATATCGGCAGAAGATCAAGCAACATGCGGGAAAAAAAAAATAAAAAAAAAATAGGAAGGAGTGAGTACAACCAGGTAACGACGAAACCTTACTCCTCAGCTTTTATTTTCTTCTTTGATTTCCCTTGACGAGAATGCTCTGAGGACCCCGAAATTGTAGTTCCACTATGACCTCCTATCGAGTCTATGGTAGAATGGTCTGTGGACCTATTGGGTTCCTGGGCACGTTTTCTTTTTTCAGACTTTGATGGCTCCCCGAATTCAGACAAAGAACTATTATGTCTGCTACTATAGCTGTGTGTTGGTGTGGGGTGTCCCTGTGTTGATTGTGTATATTTCCGCCTACTACTTTGTGTAGGAGTTGAAAAACGATGGGAAGAGTTTGACAATGTAGTTCCACCAGATGTCGAATATGATTTTCTCAAACTGTTGGCATTCAGTTCTTCAAGTTCTTTAGGCTCCACGTAATGGACAAGAGAAACTCGACGTGAAATCTTCCCCACTATCAACAAAATAAACCAAGTCATTGGCAGAAATAGAGACACTTCCACAACATACTACTGCTGGATTCACATGTTTCAGTCATAACAACACAGTCATACACCAATTCATCAATAATGATAATAATGGCGACGATACGAAACCATGAACTCAGTGATTGTAAGTTTGAAGAATCAACTTTTGAACATAAATACAACAAATTAATAATTCAAAATCAAAGTATCAAACATGTAATATAAAATGACTTCAATCTTATATATCTGATTATCAAAACCTAATGAACTGTAAGTTTTAAAGGACGCAAATTACTTGTAACTTGATAGTTAACGTCTGGATGATATAAAAAAACTAATAGCATTTCCAATATCAGAAGACAATAATGCAATATATCAAGCGAAAAACACTAATGCAATTTGGTCCTACTGCCAGAACACATGGCTGAAACGACAGCCAATTCCAATTTGTTTGGTTTAGAAGAACCAAAGCATAAATGAATCAAGCAAACCAACCAAATATTAGATCTGGTTAAACCTTAGTTTGCAAGATCTTTCCTTTTCATCCAAATCCAATAAAAAAAAAATACATCAATATCTCTCCATTTTCTGTTAAACTCCTTTCTCTGTTGCCTTATTTGTTTTCCTCGAAAATATCAAATGTACTACACTGTATTGGACTAAGACATGTAAAAATGCAAGCAAAAACAATTACTTCAACAATTGATTCACTTTCAGAACCAATATTAGATAGATGTTGCACATGGTACATATATGCACGTCAAAACCATGAATTTAGTTTAGAGAATAAAAGTGTGACAGTAGAAGGCGATGCTTGGTTACATAGTGGAATTATTGGAAACAATAATCGGGAAAGATGTTAAGGGGAAAATTTAAGAAGAAAAATGAGAAGAAACAAAGAAAATTAATTAAAAACCATACCAATTTTAGGCTCCAGAGCAGAGGTCAGAAAAACTGTTGCGTCTGGCTCTTGAGAATCAAAGCTGACCACATCATACGCTTTCCCTGTCACAAAAATTAACATTAAGTCATAATTATACCAAAACAATCAATACGTACCAGCTTGTAAAATTCATATTGAAATCAAGCCACATAGGATACTGGAAATGCATTAGCGCACACAAAATTAAGAATTAAAATATATATATAGATCTACAAAAGAATACCAAACATACATTAATTCATAATTACCTGATGAGTCCTCAAAACCTCCCAACTTCCCTTTTCCATGAAGCTCAAGTGACAATTCTTTCCCATCAAAATCAGGATTCTGAAAATGCATATAAAACAAAACAATCAATATACTAATTTCCTGGGCAACATAACATTCACAGGCAATATAACAACGATTAAACTGATCTAAAAGACTAAAACAAGAGTTCTAAACATTGTTTCAATCAAGCAACATCATTGAACAATTTGAACTTCTTTCAGATAAATTAATCAACAAGTTGGTCTTGATGGCATGATTTTGAAACCAGAAAGGCTTCAGCATATAATAAAGTTTCTAAAACTTTCAAACGACAAAGCACAAACCTACAATGGCTTTCACTATTTGTCATCAACCTTTGATAGCTATATACTAAAAAAAAAAGCCATAAAACCATTAAACAAAACCACAAAACAAAAAATGAAAAGAAAAGAATAGAAACATACTTGCTTATAAGGCCATTGAATGAGCCAAAGCTCAGTGGAATCAGTCAAAGAAATATCAACAAGCGGGTCTCTTATTTCTTCCTCAAATTCATTGGTGGGTTTGTATCCTTCTCTGATATCACCATCATCCATTCCCTCACTCAAACTCATGACACAGATTATACCAACTACACACAACAAACAACAAACCCTATCAAACCACAAAACCAAACCATAAAATTCAAACCATTAACTCGTTCAAGCATTTCATCCAACACCTTGTAAACTACAGTTTCATCTATTTCTTCCCACAACCGTACGGTTATAAGGTAAAACAACGATTAGTGATGGCAGAGAAGGGCTGTGGTGGCAGAAGAGCAGAAAAAGGCAGTGAATTTCTTTTTGTTTCGTCACCCGCCCTAGTTTCTTGTGATTTGTGATCTGGGCGTACAAAAAGTAAATAAATTATAAAAAAGGCCCTTGATCTTTTACGTATTTGAATAAGTATACTTTCTTAAGTTGATTAATTATGCTTTTCCACACTATATTATGGATTTTATTATTGACAGATATGTTTATAGAAGGATATAAATTCAAAAAATCTAGACCTTAAATTTGTAGCTGCAAGCAAGAGGTTTGACATGGGTTTGGGTTAGGGGTATGAGGGGACCACCTATCTAGATTAGACATTTGTATACTCATACATTGAACACAACAAGCATGGTTGGAAATGTTTAAATCAAATACTATAAACATGACTTATGTAGCTACTTCCACTATTCGTCTCTTCCACAATAGAGACGACACTACAAGTGTGGTTGGACATGTCTAAATCAAATATTATAAATTTATAAGCATGATTTAGATAACTACTTTCACGATAGAGGAAATGGCTTTCCCACACTTACATTTTGATGTGCAAGGTGAAAATTACAGAGATGCACAATCAATTCAATTAAAAGTTTGTGTGTACTCTAAACACTTTACTTGAATCAATGTTCTAAAAGGCATTTTTAGCATTGAGGCGTTTTCCTCTACTAAGGCGAGGCGTAAGCCTCACTAGGGAGAGTAAAAATACATAATATATATATATATATATACATATATATAAAGCAATAAAGCACATAAAATTCATAATTCATAAAACAACCCATAAGTTCATAATTCATAATTCATAATTCATAAAACAACCAATAAGTTCAAAATTCATAACATGATAAATATTATAAATAATAACATACAATGTTCAAAAACAGTCCGTATATGATATATATAAATCATATTCAATATGTAAAGTATTCAAATTCTGCACCAAAGTCCAAAGCAATAGTAAAAGTGACCAAATATCATCATTCATCAGAGTATAAGCATAACAATTTAACATACATACTCCATTACTGATTACTGCATACAAATG